>JADAQX010000503.1:0-37431 GCA_015476325.1 Cardiosporidium cionae
GTATCTGCAAAAGGAAAAGTGTATGTAGAATAGTACAAAAAGCATTACTTTATTCGGAATTAAATATGGGAAGTTGCAAGAGAAAACAATTCATACTTTCGCAGAAAATAAGGACATGTAAATGTGACGTTAGCAATTAAAATTTAAATAATTAGTTTATGCACAATTCTAATAATAGTTAAACTGGCGGGTAAGGTTGGGTAATGATCAAAGTATATGATTTGTTATAATTATGTGAAAAAGTTTCACATCTAGTTTTCACGTGTAGTTGTTGAATAATTTAACAGTTATTGTTTAACCACTAGACAATTTAAACCAAAAATTACCGTTTTTATATCTATAGAATAATAATGAAGTTTCATTTTTGAAGGTGTTTACATATCCAACAATTGCTAATTTGGGATGCCTGTTCGCATACTCAAACATGAAGCCATATCATCTTCACTGCAATTTTTTAGCTCTTATTGGTGTTTTTACATAAATGTAGTTATGATGTAGTTCGTGTATGAAAAAACTCCTGAATTTATTCACAAAGTTGGAAAGTAGAGTTTTTTGAAAAGTCAACTCAACTCAAGTAAATGTGCTTTCAGATTATGTTTATTCATCTGAGTTGCAACTCCCATTACTTCATATGAACATATAAAAGTGAGTACAAAGCAACTCGATTCTGCTTGCATTTAACAGGCAGGCTTTCACACCAGCTACTTGAAATCAACAACTCGCAAACATAAATTGACTACCGAACGTAGGAGACACACGGGCCATTAAGACCAAGGAGAGTGGTCATGCAAAGAATTTCTTCACATCATATTGCTAATTTTGTCTCATTCACCGGTTCCTAACATCATTTTGAAGGAGTTTAGCACACTACGTTTGAATATCCTGCAACATCCTCTATAATGATTCGGCAAATCTTTTTGATGAGAAGGAGTTTGGTGGAACATTTTCTTGGAGCACCTATCACATGCTTTTATAGCAAGTTGCGTTTTCGGTCAATCATCGAAGGAATAGCAAAGTATTCCACATTGTCTCAAGTAGGCCGTTTCGTCATTTCTCTTGCTGTGTCGAGCCCTACTCCTAGCGTAACTATGGGATACTCTATGACGTTTTTTCGTTGCTGGTCTACCCATGTAGTCTGTAAGCCATCGTTTCCCAAGGCATCCAATTCATTTGTAAATCTCTTTCTCTTTATATGTTACTCCGGTGATGATTCCTCCTGAGAGAATAAAATTGTGAGCATGAACATAAATTCTACATTTTGATGCGTGTCCCATCTTAGGATACACAAAAGTTTCCTGGATTGGCTTTCAAAGGGGACATTATTTTTGTGCAATCTGATGAGCAGGATCAAATTACGGAAAGGAGGTTATTAAACAACGGTGCGGAAGATATTTAGCTTCGGCGATCTCCATGTTTTGATGTGGCATAATTAAGTTGTATTTGCTGCAAAAAAACAAAAATCAGACTTCAGATTTTAAACTTTTGATTACATACATTTATTTTTGCATTCTGAATTTTCATTTTAATTATAGTGTTGGTATTGATAGTACGCAATGATTTCCTAAATGGAATTACGGATGCTCGCATGCTGCATGTTACCTAATTTTATTTATTTTTGCGTTACCGTGTTCTTCTATTCAGCAAATGGCCTTTTTGGATTAGATTTAACTTTCCAGGAATCAATTAAAAAGGGTAGCACGCTCAAGACCTGTCAGCTTTCATCTCAAGATACTGCTGTAATTTGGGATCTTTCTTGTTTCAAAGAAGGATATCCTAAAACAATGAAATCAATCCTTGAAGACCCATCCATAGTAAAAGTACTACTTGATATATGTCTTATTTGAATTTATAAAAAGGAGGGATGCTTCTATCATTTTATTTGATTCTCAATTTATTAAAAGTGCAGTTCAATATCGAAAATCTTTTCATCTTTCCATTTTTCTACTTTTTCTGGTTTAACTATATGAAACATAGCTTTTATACATTTATGACATGTGTGCTTCATTGTCCAATATAACTGTCGAGCATGCTGTCCTTTTTATGTTAAAAAGAAGTGCTTCTTGTTTTAATTGAAAAAGAATCTATTCTTGAAATTTTGATAACCGCGAAGTTTAGAAACTTTTTTAATCTCTGGACCATAATGCATGTAAAATATTCTTATTCTTACAGGTCTGCCATGGTGCAATAGAGAAGATCCGTATATTGAGGAAATTCCATTTCCTTTTTCCAATAAGAATACTTGATCTTCAACTTATCACTAGACACCTCAATTATAAAGAAAAATCTCTTCGGGACATGGCTAAATTGTTTTTACATCGTGATTTATTCCAAGAAACACAGGTACTTGAGATAAAGTTTATTGTCAAAAAAGAAGATGTAGGTTTTTAGAAGTCTGCGTGAATACTCATACTTTAGAATGTATATATGAGAGTTTTTTAAGTATGTTTCAAGTTTTAGTGTATTCCAAAGAGATAAACCAAGCGCATCTGCAATGAGTTGTAAAGTGAGGGATGGACATTAATAGATTAGAAAATGGTACAGATATGTTGCTTGAATGTAATTGTTGTTTTATAGGTCTCTAATATAGAATATTCCAACCTTTTCACCCCCCAAACGACAAGCGCAGCTACAGATGCATGGGTAAATTGATCTTACGACAGGGTTGTCACAAAGCTGTAGTTGCTCAAACTTTATGGATTTATAGTGTCACAATGATAGAAATTTACGAATAGAAATGTGGTAAAATATCCTGCCCAAGATAACTTAAACCTAGTCATGTGTTTCTTAATATTTTATTACGTTGGTAGGAAGTTTTAATTTTAAAATTAACATTTGGATTGAGCATAACTCTTGTCAGCGTGTCAAAATATTTGCATAGGTGCACAGTAACTTTAAATTTGGTACAATTGAATATTTCTAAATCAGTGATAATTCTCATAGATTCTATGTTGATGGCAATTATTTTTTTAACAGTCTGAAAATTCTTCTTCTGTACCTGGTATGTGTTCTGCTTACCACCTATGTAGTATGAGAGCTGTTGTATTATTTGAAAAAGATGCATAAAGTCATTTGGTGATTATTTACGCATTTTTGAAACATTTCCATCATTCTGTTTTGAAAAGGTTTCACGGGAAATTCTTTTGGCTTTACGTCGGAAATTTAATGTGAATTCTCTTAAATGCGAAGCGGTTGTAGATGTATCCACTTTTTCTGATGAACAATTACGACAAAAGAATGGAACTCAATTTTCTCAATACAGCTCAGATGCTTCCTCAGTAAAAGTGGATGCCAGGTTTCCTCGGGAGGCGACTTCAAATCAAAGCCAGGAAGACAAAGAAGCACATTCAAGTTATATTGGAAAAAATACCCTAGGGCGGAATCATCGAGTGAACAGGAAATATATACGCAATGGCTCAAGTAACGCTCCTTCAGTAAATTCGGATAGCATTATTAATTCTGACGAATCAGTAGCCTCTGTTTCCCTTTTTGATAGCGTTGATGATTATCTTAAGAATCGGAAAAAGTCTCCTTTAGGAGCTTTAACAGTAAGTTTTACCTTCTATACCATGACTATTACATGTTTCACTCCAATGAAAAAAAACATGTTATAATCGAGCTCTATATGTTGGTACCCAAATAAAATTGGTTTTATTTATTTTCACTGTATTCATGAACTTTATACAGGAAATTTGTGTAAAAAACAAGTACAGGCTGGAAGTAAACAGATTTTCTGGAGATTACAAATATTTGAAGGTTCTTAGTTGGCGTTGGTAGATTTTGATTTCATAAATACCCTGTGACTCTAGTTTTCAGTGATGTTTAAAGAATTTTAAATGCCAAATTGTTCAACTTCCATGTGTGCAATTCGGCATATTTTTTATGCGTTCCTTGCAGTGCTCCTTTACTATTCATGTAAACGGGAAAACTCATCAAGTAATGGTAAGCAATGTGAAATTGTCCTATTTTTAAACAACTGCTTTTAATTGGCAGCACTAATTTAGCTTTTATATATTTCTTTTAAGTTCATAACCTGTTTCTATTCTCTTTTTAATGCAAGTTTTTTAGTGAAAATTCTGTTTCATACGTTTCACTGAGATTGTTAATATCTTTGCCCTTAAAAAAATTCTTATTTACTGTCTTGCAGTCTTCTCGGGCTCATGACTCAATGAGGAAAGCTCAGAATGATGCAGCATTTGAAGCTCTCAAACTATTGTCGTCTCTCTAGTTACAGTTTAAATTATCTATAACAAAGCTTGTTTTCTCACTATGCATACGCACCGTTGCTTTTTTTCCTGTTATACTAAGGAGATGCATCTTCGATCTTAATTTCCTAGCTTGCAGTGCGGTTTTCTGGTCGTCTCAACTTCTACAAAATCATGCTTCAAAATTCCTGTTCTAGCTACCAGTATCGTAGGCTCATTTCACCTGTTTAATTTATAACCGATTTCTAATTAACAATTATCAACTAGTACGCTAAATTTCCATCTAATATGTATAAACTGAATTTTCTCAGCTCTTTTTCGTTAGTTGACTGTTATTGCTTTGTGGTAATTCTGGCTCCTGTATAGCCCTTTGGTCGACTTTCTTTAACCGGCATAAATTTCATGCTTCTTTTTTAATGTGACACCTTGCGCATATATTACACGTATAGTCATTCTTGCGAGAAATTAGCAAACGAACTTTGGCTTATTTGATAAGATAACGAGTAATAGCTCGAATTTATGATTCGAAATGAAGCATATTTTCGAGCCAAAACTTCTTGATGCCATGCTCCTATGGAAGTAGAGGTTTGGTGCGCGTAAATTTATAGGCTTTGTGGAGTATGACTATAGCACATGACAAAAAAAAAATGGGATAATGCAAGAGTGAGGTATGCATCGTATCTTGTGGGATAAAATATGATTTTTCGACATTCGCGTCAAACTATCAGGTAAATAATACTAGCTATTACTATGCGAGGACAAAAACTTTTGTGACAAAATATAGTACAAGCCATTTCTGTTTCTTATGTAGAAAGTTTTTGAAGATACATTTTTGTGGATTGAAGTTACCTATTGAAATTTTATTACAAGCGGGACACTTGCAGTTTATTCGACCGAGCTATCTGAACGAAGCTTCGCAGTACAAGGATCGCTACATTAAGTCAGCGCAGCTTTCAGAAGGGAGATTTGAATATTGTCTTTTAGGAAGTAGTAACTAATAAAAGGCGATGATTGCATAAAAAAATAATCCACTATGAAATTACAAACTTGTGATTTTACCATTAGAACAGTTTTGGTCTTGAGTTGCTAAAAGTAGTTGGGTTACCCAAAATCACAAAACCATTCATTCATTTTGAAAGCATGGTTTGGGAAATTGGCAATATTCCATTAATAGATCATGATTTTTTTCTATTAGCTGTTCTCCGAGATGATCGTAACAAGCTGCAGTCTTGTAGTTGCTAGATGACCAATCCTGACTTACCTATAGATAAAACAACAAATATTTACAAAAGTTAAGTTATAGCGCTAATTTAACAAAATAGGAGGTGTTAGAGGAGTACGGTAGCTGAGTGAATAAAGTTATTGAAAGCGTAAATATCGAGTATACCAAGAAGTACTTTAGTTTGCAAAACGATGAAGATAATCTCATGATTTTTACATTACTTGGAATATCCCAATCGATGGTTATAGATTCTGGCTATTTATATTTTAGTGGTAATGACTGCAAAACCTACCATAGACTTATTTACAGGTAATTATTGATTGAGAACACGGACATATTGATCAGCGTAAGTATATCTCATCAGGTTTATTAGTAAAAATATTAAGTAACTACAAAAGATAAATAAAAACAAAAAATAGAGCTTCAAAAAGCCTTCAACTTTTGAGTGGCATTGCTAGCTAAATTTGTAACTTGAGGACGTCGACAGATTCGAATACGTCATCGGGCAGTTAATCTCTAGCTGACGATTTCCTACTTCAGTGTAGTCATTTGATGAATCAGAACATTACATAGTTTTTGCATCCTGGTTCTGCGTCGATGATTAACAAAGTAAGAAATATTTACTACGGATCACAACATTCTGCCATGCATAATGTTTAATGGGTTCAACAGATATGTATTAGAGAGCGCTCTCTCTTCCATTTCGTGTTAAATTGCTACTAGTCTTCTCTCGTAAGTAAGAAAGAGTAAACTACTTTGCCATTCTCTTGTATATCACTTTACAACTCTCATTGGGAAAATCTACATACCAAAAGTATGCACTTAAGTAATAAAGTTGGCGTCAGCATATTTTGGATAACAGTAGAGAACACAGAATAAAATTAAAATATTTTATTCAGGCATTGTCTCTTGTCTTTTTATGATCTAATTTCTTTAATTAGTCGCCCTAACACTTAGTTCACAAAGAATCGTTGATCATACGTAAGCAATGAAGTTTATGGACAATTGTAATTGTGGAAATGTATTTTCTATTCTTATAACCTGTACAGGTTTACTTGCAAGATGATCACGATGTGTAAAGTAGCAATGGAAAGATATTACACATTTTGTAACAATTGTAGTATGGCTGTTTATAAAATTATTATTTCTGAAGAGTGTATGTATTTTGTGTAGAAGCAAATTTAACATTTTTTACTCAGAGAACCATACAGAAGTGGA
Source organism: Cardiosporidium cionae (assembly GCA_015476325.1). Classification (NCBI taxonomy): domain Eukaryota; phylum Apicomplexa; class Aconoidasida; order Nephromycida; genus Cardiosporidium; species Cardiosporidium cionae. The sequence continues at coordinate 6,643 of JADAQX010000503.1, forward strand.
GTGACACAATGACTGTGCAACTCCCGCGCTATTTTTTCAAAGCAAAAAGGCACCTCTTCCTTTTTTATTTTTCCAACTAAGGAAAAAAAATCTTCGATGGGAAAATGAGTATGCTAGATAATTAAAAACTCTTCCATAAACCCTGATGTGTTGTTTTTTGCATACCAATGATTAAACACAATTGTGCCCTTTGTCTAAGTTGAGGGTTTATTTTACTTTCTCAAGCATTAAAATCAGCGCATCAATAACTTATAATTAAACGTTATTATCGAGCAAGATCTCCCAAATTAACTAATCTATAAAGAAACTGGTAGATTGCACTGCGTTGCTGTGGGATGTCCTTAACTGACATTGCTGCAATAAACGCTTTCAATTCCAAGAAACTACTTGCAGATTGTCAATTGTAAAACGTGGGTTTTTATGTAATACTTATTCGTCACGTTTTGTGAATCGATATCTCGATTCCGGCTGACAATATTATACTCTTTTCGTGAATAAGTGAATTGGTTAATTAGTACAAGTTCTCGTGAATGTTTACTTATGTAAGTATAAAGTACTACTGTTAAAAACACTTTTGAATTAACTATATCAAAATGAAAATTAAAATAGGGTTGAAAGGGAAAAAAAGAAATGTAAGGACGGACGTTTCCTCCCTTAACTCTCTACCTTGCTATGAAAAATATTTGGAAAGTGATATACCCGGTACTTAACGCGGTTTCAGAGATCTTATCGCTCGTAAGCAAATGATAACTAGTAGCTCAATTCGAATCTTAATCAATACGCAAAACTCATTTAAGTAGATGTTAGAATCAAAAAGAAAAGAATTTGTAAGTTCGTAAGAGCTCCACCGACGCAGATTACCGTGCAAGCCAACCGCAACTTAATGAACAAAAGAAAACGAAAAGTTACACAATATAACGCAAAAGAAAAGTTAAAAGAACGAAAACTTGTATCGAACTATTGCAACGAAACAATTCAACAATTTAAGGTAGACAACTTTGTAAACGTAAAACGATCCAGCAAAAGAAATCAAATTTGAAAAAAGAACAAAACAGAAAGTATATAAAAGTAAAAGTCTCATATATCTTCTTCTATAATCCATGTTAACTTCCATTGTCGTTCAGCATTCGTTATCGTCGATACAATCTTAACTTGCGCTTGCTCGCTTTATTGCTTTCCCCGATCATAGTTTATGCCTAAATTGTCCGGGCATATCAGAAAGAACATAGTGTGCTTAAAGTTTATTCCTTTATCTTTTCGCTTCGGGTGAACTGTACTGGTGGTTACAGGTGCAATGGCAAAACTTGTACCGTTGTTATTGATACTGTCACTGTCGCATGTCACAAAAGAATATCTGTTCGAGGTCGATGTAACTACAATATTTTAACATATTATTTGTTGTAAAATATAGCAATAAAAAATAAACCTGCAGGTGTAAAGCTAGTTGTTCTAATTACCAATTAACATATACGATTCTAGGTAATGTAAATTCACTAAAAATAAGTAGGTGTTGTCCTGTTACGTAACAGAAACATATTGTAACAAATGTAATTGAAGTGGAATCTAATTTATGATTGTATTAGGATGTTTTGGATAAAAAGATATATGTTAGAAATGGGATATGTTAGACTTAATGAAGAATCTGTATTTGAGTGCACGCGAATACGGACGAAGTCAATAAGAACTAATCATTTACCTCCAACGTAATGAATGTTAATCCCTTAGTGTTACAAATAGTACTGATGAAGTTAGTATGTTTGAGAGTAGCTTTATGAACAGTAGTATCTTTTAGGTAATTCTTCTTACAGTAGTTTTTAGACTAGGTAGTCTTCTTTTGGTAATTTTCTAGGTTTCTCTGAACATTGGGAATCTTCTAAGATTATATATTTACATAGTCGTATATTTAGTTTTAGATTCAAGTAAAATAGATTAGTTACATGTTAACTTCGGTAGTATCAGTTTTGGTTTGAACGATACTTAGAATAAGTTTGATCAGTTAGTTAGGATTGATCTTAGGTAATAACTGAGACACCATACTTTGTCCAGTATGTATTAAACGATTTCTTTCGTTTGTAAATAGTAGTATAAAATAATGCTCATATTCTACTTACACGGCTATAAGTTTATTAATTTATATTATTCGAGTAGGTACATTCGTAACTTACTGTCAGTAGAAAATATATAGGATTCGCATTTACATAAGACTCCGTTCTCTGTTAGTTCATCTATCTCCTCCCTCAACTTAACAACAAGACTCTACAACACAATTACCTCACCTACTTCTAAGCTAGTTTAGTCTGACTCCTCAAGAAGTCTTAGTCTTTATGTGATTGCACAAAATTTCACGCATATAGTATGTCTGGCGCTATGGTAATTCCCGTTGTACACACCAACCATGCCACTAAGCCCTTTTAGTTATGGCCATGTTACACTAAAGGAAAATGGGCATAATTGCGCAGTAGAATTAGTAGTTTTACCATTTGACATTGAGTTACGAGAAGAACCGGACATTCCTTTTAAGAATGGCCTATAAAATGAGTTTTTTGCGTACTGAAAGAGTAACTACAATTTCTATGTTAAGTTTGTCACTTATTTTTTTCAATTGAAATAGCTTTCGATGATTAAGAGCCGGCATTATGAGTGAACTAATACTAATTTGGAGTATCCGTAGAAATTTGATATAGCAGTTACTGGTTTCTATTTTCAATAGTAGAGTAGCATTACGCGTATACATTGTTTTCACTACGCCTTTAGATGTGCGTTAGTAAAAATTATACAATGAACCGGGCACTGTTTTTAAGGTATATGTGTTTCCTCCCATGTATCGGTTTCCTTTTATACAGCACAGACATACCGCTCTTCCATACCACCTACAACTATTCTTCTTCTACTCAATATTCAATGTCTTGGTCGAGCGATAATTTTGTATAATATCAGCTAAAGTGGAAGTTGATTGAATCATCGCCATTTACGGACTGTCCTTCGCCGTTCTGTTGTGATGCTATAAAGTTGAATTTTGTTGGCTTGCTGTTTTCATAACCCAGGAAAAACGAGTATCCGCGTTTTTGCAACCGTCCGCTTGGAATGCTGCAGCACAACGTTTATGTATTTCAATTTCTTCGCCTTAACCCTTGCCATTCCGTTTACTCTCAATTTTTGAGGAAAAACTATGCTTCTCCTTCTCTGTCGTTATACAACCACTGTTTCATTTTTTACAAGGGGTGACTTTTGTTGGTATTCCTTTCTGTTCTCGTATCCTGCGTGTGAATGTTTTTCTTTTGAATGGCCTTTCGCTTATTGAAGCATAGTTCTTTTAACGACGACTGCATCATAACTTTGCAGAAATTCGATTGGAATTGTCCTTTGTATTGATTTCAACACAACGATTTTCTGGTCGCTGTCTTAACGCGAAAGTTCCTTTCTTTACAAATACGGTATGCAATAGACTTCGTCAACAAAGAATGCAAATAATCCAAAGTGTTTGAGAATTACGTTTGTTGCGTTTGATGTACATTTTTGTTCCACTTTTTTGTTGAAAAATACAAAGATATTCACTAATAAGAGCAGCGGGATTGCTTGCAATATACAATTAGTGTTTAGAAGTAGAATGCAATGCTCATTTAACGTATGAACTCTTTTCCTAAAATGTCAATTTTAAGAACGAATCAGCTTCTAGTACTATTGTATGTACTTGATGATGTAGAAATAACTTTTTGTGATTTTCATGAAAGAAAGCGAATTTTTGAAGACATTCAGTTCTTCTCATAGTTTCATTCATTGCCCTATGTTTTCTGTCATGATAGGAGAGCAAAGTATGGAAATTTATAAAGACGCCAGTTCATCTTGCTATCTTTCTGCTTTTAGTGGCTTCAACGATATCTATAGAATACTTCAAATTTTTTCGACATTTCTCGTGATTCTTGCGTTTCTTTAAATATTGCAATGAAACAAGCTTCTGTGATTCTATAAGATTTTAATTCGAATGCTTCCCAATTCCCGTAATGTAATACTAGTGCAGAGACGATTCATTGAATTTTAAAGGGATATGTATTTTTATAATTTCCATTTTTTGGGTTGGATATTATAACTGGTTTATTTTTATCCTATTTCGGTATTTTCATAGTCTATACATAGAGGGAAAATACATTAATTGCATCGTTCTCCTTTGTATTGCAGAGTCAGTACTTCTTTTTTAAAGAAGATTTTGTTCCTCAATTCCATTACAAATTCTTGGGTTTCTTGGTGCAGACAAATTATTTAAATATTTTCAATTTTAAATCCTCGTTTCCCATTATGGCAATTCGTAAGTGTACCTTTCTATAATGTTCCAACAAGTTTGATTCTTACGCCTTTTTTACATTAATGATTGGTGGTACAAATCCTAGTCTTAAAGCTTTAGCATTTCGAAGTATTTCAGGATTATTGTAACAAAGTTTGGGCACCAATCTCTGCAGTATTATGCTTCTTTTTAAATTTCTAATTACCGTCCCTTCTTTTTCAATTGTTAAACATTTTGAGCTGGGTCTTTGTATTTTCTGGAACCGAAGTTGTTTTGAAAGTGAAATGCATGGAATTTATTGCCAGATTGTAGTTTTACAACAGTAATTTTATTTTACTTTCCTATTTTCACTGGATGTTAGAGCACTTACAGAGCCTTTCAATTTTGGGTGAGGGGATTGTACCTCCGAATGGCATGTAAAATTGTTTTTATTTCTTTGCTTCTACCTTTCTGTTTTCTAAACCATTATGTTGGAGTTTCCCAGGAGCTTCTATTGCTCATTCGAACTTTGGTTGTCAATAAAATTCTTCACCATGGGTGTATAAGGGGATTATTTTGCAATAGTTTGCATCTGCTGGCAACTCCATAAGTTGGATATCATCTATTGCCTTTATTGAGTTATACATATAGGTTTTTTCGAAGAGTTGACCAATTTTTGTGATTGCGTATGCTCTTACAAGCTGTCGCCTGTGAACTTTTACTTTTCTTACGTGAATTTACTTTTTGAAGGATGCTTAGATGAGGTTATTTTCTTTTTGATCTCTTTACGTTATCTTTTTCCTTGTACAAACTTCTATTTTTCTCTGCAAATGCAGGTACTCAGTTTGAAAGTAGCAACGAAGTAGGAGTTTTTTCAAAGCTCACAAATTCATACTGCTTGGTAGCCTTGGGTGGCTCTCAAAATTTTTATTCCGTTTTTGAAGCGGAACTTTCGGAGCACATACCTGTCATACAAACATCTGTAGGTGGAACACGTGTTATAGGCAGGGTTTGCGTTGGTACGACAGTAAAGAAAACCTCGTTTGAACTTATTTTACTCCCTTTTTTGGAGATTCTTTTGTAATGGCTTTTATTTTATCAGGAATTGAAATAAAACAACCGAAGTTTCTTTTCCTCTTGTTTCTTTAATTTATTTTATTGTTACCTGTGTTTGCGATATGTTATAGACTTTTTTCCCAATGTTTTAGATTTTGGCTTTGCTCTTTTTTAACGCATACAACATGTAGGACTTTTCTAAAAAGTACATGGGTCTATTTTTATTACATAAAAATATTCTTATTGTTACTCTTTTATCTTAGGAAATAAGAATGGTCTGTTGGTATCGAGTATAGCAACAGATCAAGAGTTGCTGCATTTGCGTAATTCCCTTCCTGATGGCGTTTCCGTTCGTCGCATCGAAGAACGATTGAGTGCGTTGGGCAATTGCATTGCCGCCAATGATTATGTGGCTCTTGTCCATGCAGATGTTGATAAGGAAACAGAAGAAATTGTACAAGACGTTTTAGGAGTGGAAGTTTTCCGGGCTACTATTGCTGGAAATGTGTTGGTTGGAAGTTATTCCTACTTTACTAATCAAGGAGGATTGGTGTGTTAATGTTTTTAGCAAGCATTCATTCCTGACTTAATATTTTACACGAATCTATTGCACATTTTTTTATTCTGAAACAAATTAAATATCATATTATCCAATTGCTTGCGATTGTAATAAAGAGTTGTAGTGGTTGTTTGCAACCTTACGTTTATCAATCTTGAGATTTTTCTATATCTCAGGGAGATATTGTTGTAACTTGTGTTATTATTGCTATGTTTTGTTTACTTTTTCTTTGCTAAGTTGAGGTTAATGCCATCTGCTGTGTGTAATACATGCTGTGCGGCAATGCTTTGGAGTGCTCACTAAAGTTGGCTTCTATGTTGGTTTGTTTCAAAGTGGCTTCTAGTTTAAAATATTTTGCTAGGATACCTTTTGCAACGTGTTCTCATGCTTTAGGTTCATGTCATGACTCCTACTGATGAGATGGAAGAACTTTCACAACTTATTCAAGTACCTCTTACGACTGGAACTGTCAATCGCGGGTCTGATCTCTTGGGTGCAGGTACTTTACAATTGCAGAGACGATAGGAAAGCTGAAGTAGTTTTTGAAGGAAATTAGCTACTTTTTCAAAGTACAGTTTAAGAATTATGTAGAGAATGCGATGGCATACAGGGTTTATTACTCCTCTGAGTATGCTAGAATTTAAATCAAATGTTGACCGTCATTATCATAGTATATCAAGAGTGGGAAGACAAATTTCTTTGAGATTATTCCTAAACATTTTTTTGTTTGGTTGCCTCTTGTGTTATTACCAGGCCTTGTCGCGAATGATTGGGCAGCATTTTGTGGAATGGATACTACAGCTGTGGAATTGGGCGTTATAGAAAGAATATTTAAATTAGTTCCAGACTCACACCGTAAATTCAATGTTGTTGCAGACTTGCATTTACGTTCAGCGATGATAGATTCATATATTTAAGGTTTTCAATTATTAAAAATGATAAAATCTACCATGGACTTTAAGCACTATTACTTTTGCTTATTGTCTCATTCGATATTTTTTATTGTGGCTGCTTTCAAAGTCTACGCAGTCGTAATGGGTAAGGTATACAATAGTGCAGAAGAATCTCAGTCGCGCTTCGTCCCTTGTTTTTTATCACATTTTTGTTTTGAAAAGGATTATAACTCTGTTACATTTCTAGAATCTTATATTATGAGTTGGAAGACATATGCGCTACCCTCATATGATACCTACACAAATTTTTGATTCATACTTCAAACGAAATGGTATTACGAGTGGTTGATTTCTATGCGAGTAAATTCGAGGTGCATAATATTTATTAGCTTATGGCATTGTTTGACATACTTTTACATATATGTTTTAGCGTAGTTTGAGCAAAAACTACGTTTTTTTCGTTAAACAATTATCCGCAGGTAATTGTAAATGCTTCCCAATATATTGTGTGTATGTCCCCCCCGTTCTTGTTACCTTGTGAGTATGATATCATTGGCAAACTGAGGTTACAGTCATCAAATTCTTTGCTTAATGCGTTCAACATCACATTGAAGTAGATTGCAATCAGTTAATTCTGAAATTTAGTATCTAACGTGTCTGATGTGCATTATTTGAGCAACTTTTATATTTTCTTTAGGACTTGGATTTTTGTAGTATTACAATATAGTGATAAAATCCGTGATACGACGATATAATTCTCCATTTGTTGCGGAAATTATCAGTTGATTTTAGCTATAATGTTATTTTATCTTCACATTTCGATGCAATATCGTAGAAGTAAATTCTTCTTTAAGTTTAAATTTATCAAGCAAGTTTGTTATAGCTGGAATAAAAGGGGAGACACTAATTTGAGATGAGTGCAGATGCCGTGAATGTGCTACCAAAGGTTTTAAAAATAGAGCTGCATTTGGAAAATGGTCTAATCTTCAGTTTTCAGGATCTTTACGGCCGAACAATTAGGCAACGGAGTTATTCTTCCGCAGTTTACTATAAGCAACAAAACTGCGGAAAAAGGTTTCGCTGGATCATTCATGCGAAGATATATTATACAAACACATTTATAGTTCAGCTATGCATTGTCTCATTAGCAACCACGTGGCTGTAGTTTACTTTTAAGTGGTAAGTGACCCCAGTGTGTTAGTATATGCTGCAGCTTAAGAATAGTGAAGAATTTTCTCGTAAGAGTGCTGCAAACAGATGCACCTGTTTGTAGTGAGACTTAAGTGGCAGCTTTGGTTACTTTTACGTAAGCAATATATACATTGAAGAAAGCTACTACATAATTGCATTCCTTACATTTCGTATCTGACAGGAATATTTCCTAATTTGATGTCGTTTTCTTGCTAGGCTTATTTTGATTGCTTAACTGAATTGAAGTTTGATGCAATCAGCAGTAGAACGACTAATTTACAGATTCATATAAGTTGGTTTCCCTTCAAACATTCTCTTGCATACTGTTTTATTTGCAATTCATTGTCTTGCCAATAAGAAAACTATCAATTTTGCTGAGCTAATAACATTGTACCCTAAGCAAGTAAATCAAGTAATGGTGAAACTTCATAGAATTTGGTCATTAACGAAAAGCTGTACCAGCAATAGCTTAACAAAATATTACAAATTTAAAAAAAATAAATATACGACATAAACCTTATCTAATTCATACTCGTCAAAAAGAGAGAAGGCAAATTTTAGAATACTCTGTTAGTTACAGCAATGTCCACGCTCCACGCGCGCAGGCAACACCTTATATGCTTCATGCGTTAGAAGACTAAGTAAGCAAACTTTACTCTCACGTACATTACTAACGCGTACATTACTTCTTACTGCGTACGGTATCTGTGCTGCACATTTCGTAGTATCAGCTGTAGCTTGATAAATTTTCTACATAAACCTACGCAAAAAACGTATGTGCTTGGATTTTTCATATCATCTCTTTTTATGTGCATTTCCCTTTCTTCTGTTATTGCTTTGCACTTGCTGGCAGATTAATCCTCGTTGTTGTGTCTTAATGTGCTATATGCTAGATAATAGTTTTCTTTTTTCATTTTTATGTGCTTTTTGTTTGCTTTACAAATTGGAGTATATTCAGAATGGCTCAACCCATCTGTACGTTCGAGACTGCCCACACTGGTGCTTTACATGATGCTCAGTTGGATTACTACGGCAAGCGCTTAGCTACCGCCTCTTCAGATCATACGATTCGTTTATGGGATGTTTCTTCTGCGTTCCCAACATTTCTTGCTGAACTCCACGGTCATGTAGCCCCTGTCTGGCAAGTTGCATGGGCTCATCCTAAATTTGGTAATCTTCTTGCATCTTGTTCGTATGATAAGAAAGTTCTGGTGTGGAAGGAAGCACAACCGAACCAGTGGATAACTGTTTTTAGTGGTGAGGATCATACCGCATCAGTAAACAGTTTGGATTGGGCTCCTTGGGAAATGGGTTTACATCTTGCCACTGCTTCGTCTGATGGCACTGTATGTGTGTGGACGTATAACACTTCGCAGCAATGGAGTAAGAAAAAATTTATCGCTCATAGCAATGGTGTAAATGGTGTAAGCTGGAGTCCTTCATCTGTGGGCACTTTTTGTACTTCATCAACCGCATCAGAAAGACATAGCCATACTTTAATGGAATCAGCTGGAGGCGCTGATGAAAATTTTTTATTTGGTGGTACCGGAAGGTCAAATGCAGGAATAAGGGATGGTCTTTCTGATCCTGCCATTGGATATGGTGAAAAAGACACTTCACTATCCACTGATGGTGTGCAATTTTCGCATGAGGCAGTGCTCCAACTTGTTACAGGCGGATGTGACAATCAAGTTCGTGTCTGGCGTTTTGAAAAAGATGTAAATGAATGGAAGGAAATGTATCAAATGATGGATCATCCTCATACCGAATGGGTTCGCGATGTTGCATGGAGACCAAACATAGGCTTAACTTCGCAGACTATTGCTTCGTGCTCTGAAGATTTTAGCGTAATTTTGTGGTCTCAAGATAACAATGATCCGAATAATCAGCAGTGGAGAAATATTCAATCTATACAATTTGATGCTCCCGTGTGGCGTGTCTCTTGGTCTATTACAGGAACAGTTTTGGCTGTTGCAAGTGGTGACAGCTCAATCTCTCTTTTCAAAGAGAATTTAGATGGAGGAATGTGGGAAAAAATAACTCAATTATCTGGTGGAATTATGGACGAATCTAATCCAGTAAACTCTCATTCAGCGCAACCAAAGCAGGAAGAATCCTTCTCTTCTTTCGCTATCGATGGTGGGGTTATTTCAAATCCTTCTTCGTTACCAGCTCTTCATGCCTCTCAGGCTGCAAATCCTATTTACTTAGATCGTTCTCCTATTGGACAAGCAGGTGCATTAGCCTCCAGTCCTATTTCGCAGGAAGGAGAGCAAATATATTCGAATAGAATGCCACCCTACGCCTCGCTACACGAGAATGCTGTACCTTCTAACACTTTCAGCAATCCTACTGGTCCTCATGGGCATGTAACTTCTTCAGTCATTTCTAATTCGATGTCCCCTGCTGCTTTGCAGGTAAATAGGGCTACTAGTGAGCTTAATGCGTCCTATGTAAGCTCTCAACATTACCCTCCACATCCAGTAGTTGGCGGAATTGGAGCTGTCAACGGACATCCACCAACAACGCATCATGAATATGGACCTCCTCGCAGTTCACATTTGATGAATCCAGCTGGATATGCTACGGCGCAATCCCCCCCTCCATACTCACAAGGGCCCCTAAACTCTCCACTACCCCCTGGATCTCAGTTTCCCTCTGCTAAATATCCGCCCCAAATGAATGCCACGCATTCCTTTCCGCCGAGAGTTCCTTCTTTTGGACAAAGTGGCAACTTTCGTTAGTTGGAACAAAGTTCAACAGGATCTATGTGTTGTTCAACTTTGTTGTGCCAGTTTTGTCATGTATAGAGATGCATGCTATTTCAGTTTCTGTGCTACTGAGAAAAGTAGCTATAGACTGAGTAATGCTGATTAGCAGACTGCATGCGTTGCTCAAAGTTTACTGGTTCTATTTTCCTTATCAGAAAATGACTTCCCATTGATACAGCATAGTTGAATGTAAATGTTTAGATCAAATTTCCAGGTTACTTTTTGGAGTAATGTTGGTTGCAAGTATTGAAACTCTTCAACTCTTTCCAATTGCTTGTACTATATATATATATATATATATTAATTTGCTCGGAAGCTTTGACAGGAGCTTCAGCCTGTTATTTTTTTCTTCTATCTTTAATTCTTATGCAAGAGTATATCAATCATTTATCGGTATGTCGCACATATACATGCCCTGAACCTTCCTTGCTGATAGATTCTCTACTTTGTAACCGTCTATGTGGGCTGGAGTGCTTTACACATGTATTAAATATAGGAATGCAAAAGCTTAGAAAATGTTCTGTTTCATTTTGGAACTCCGATTGCCTTAGTGGCTATAGCCATTAATTTTAATGAACAAGATGAAACTGCAGAATCTTATTTCATTTTAAATAGAACTTTCTTAGTGCGCTTTACTTGAACAGTTTTAGTCGCAAGAGTGAAGTGTGAGGTATGTAGGCATTAAAAGGGCACGCATTAAGGAAAAGTAATTTGAAAAAAGCTTTGAGCATCTTCAAGTTTTCACTAGGATATATTCATAGCCATACCATAATTTAATCGTAAGCCGTTTTGGCTTGTTCTCTGAATAAAGTATTTCAATTCTTACCAACTTTGAGATTAACCCAAATGTCTTTCTTATAAGTTAGACACATTTTTCAAGAAAACACTTACTTATGAGGCATCCTAATGAGGTAAAGAAATGCTGCATCAAAGAAATTGCAGAGATTTCTAGGTGATACAAATTGGAACATGTGAAGAGAGTTTATCAAACAATATAGAAAAGCTTGGTGGAGATAGCACTGGAAGAAAGTTTTACATGTTTGCCTACACTGATTGCCCAACGCAATACATTCATCAAGGTTGTGCCATAGCAACTTCATAAAAATTGCTTTGACCAAAGGACATTTAATTGGATTAGTAAACGCATGTACGGATGCATGTAAATATATCAGGAAGGAAATAACAAAATGCTATCTTTCAAAATAATATGATATGTTTATAATTTAAGCATTGCGGGCACTGCAAAAATTTCTTTTCAGAGTTCATCCCCAATTTTCTCAGTGAAACTATGTATTCCTGAAGGGGGAGAGTCATGGAAGTTTAAATCGAGAAAGAGACGTGGTAATGCATACAGCAAATAACCGCCTGCCCATGCAATTTCAACATCCGAGATCTGCGTATACATTTATACACAAAAGTTTAAATACTTTTTAGTGAAACCTTACTCACGACATATCTAGAAAGGAATTTTTTTTTTAAATAGGGGAGAGGTTGATGGGGTTGCTACCAAGAAAATTTAACCACAAGATAGGTCAAGCGTATTTTCACACTACTTGCATTTTTTCATGTTTTATGTTTGTAATTTACTTAAACAAGAATCATCCCGATTCTTTTTAAAATTTTACCAATAATGCTACCACAGAAATCTTTTCTTACAAGAAATATTTTCTTACCGTTTTGACAGCATGCAGAGGGTGATCTTCATGTAATTTTAAGAATTGTGTGAGAAATCCGGACATGAACAGCAAACTAGAATAACAAAAAATACCTACGTATTCGCAAAAATGTATCTATATACACCATCACAAAAATTAAAAACAAATATAACCATAGAAATAGGCACAATGAGACACAGAAGCAAAAACGCAACGAAACATGGCAGAAATGAAGGCACTTTAAAACATACTCTCCTTGGGTATGTTTGTCCTTTCAACAATTTTACATTATAGAAACTCTAAATGAATGTACCAACTAAATGGCATTAAAAAATAAGAAAACACGCGTGACGCATGAATACAGCACACACCAAACAAACTATTGTATATCAATCAAGCAATATCCTCCAATTACCCAAAACATGCAGTTTCAGTTTTCTCCTGGGCTGCTGTTGGGTGTATTTTCTCTTTTACTCCAAGGGAGGAGAGCGGGCATAATTCATTTGCTCTCTCTCTAAAGAGTCTTGCATTCATATAAGGACAGCCATTCTTCATGAGTACAAACTGAAATAAAAATATTTTTGCACACAGTCATGTATCTTAGCCGTACTCTGTAAACCTTATGGCCTTTAAAAGTAGGCAAAGACGCTACAAACATTATGACTAAACAACAAGTTTTGATTGAATAGTGTGAGCTTCACAAAGGCATCCGAAAGGCTATGATGCATCTACCCATTAAAATTGACGATCCGTCAACTTACCTCATTAAAAAAATAAAAATTTTCCGTCGCTACAATGGGAAAATGCGATGGAATAGTATAAGGGATATCTTCAACACCATATGATTGAAAGTGCTGCTCTATATTCTAGCGACAAGCACAGACTTATTTAACAAAATAAGATAAAATTCACGTATATATGGAGGATTGACCTACAAAAGTTTTTACCTGCATTCCTTTCCAAAATGCTACAATTTTTTCTAAATTGACAGCTAAAAACAAACTTGATACACTTAATACAAATCGTTTTTTTTTATCATGAAATAGTTTTCAGGCTTCAAACATGACAAAGATTTGCACTAGCACCAATTATCTATCAATTTCGGTGAAGATTGCCTCATCAAACTAACGGAAAAATGCGGTTTCTTTTGCAATCGAACAAATCTATAAAACTTTTTAATTGTAAAACAACAAAACAAGTACCGTTAAACAGTTTTTATAATCTGAAGACCCAATGGCTGCCCTAAAGTTTTCATCCGTTGATGAAGAAAAAAATTCATTAACATTCTCTTTAAGCGAAACACTACCCGTTTCTACTTGAATCTTCACGTCGTTATGTAAGCAAGGAATTTCTACCTGATTCATCAATATTATACATTACAATAGTTATTGCTAAGAGCTCATCCCATACTCCACAAAGTTTTTGTTTGAATGCAAGTTCAGTTGAAACATTAAAAGAATATGGCATGTGCAATACATGTATATAGCTGTAAGTTTCTCACAACAGATAATATCAAAAGCAGCCCAAAATAAACTTTAGACCTGAATTTCCTTTTTCTCATTCAGTTGTAAACTCCAACCAATATGCATACGACATTTCGTCATTTTTCTAAGCAATGAAAAATTCTATAAAATTTTGACTGTTAAGGCATAGAAAAGCTATCTAAATGTAGTTTCTATAATTTGAACTTACAACATTGCCATCAGAATGCTTCAAAGCACTTTGAAGATACCGCTGGAATGCAAGCTGACGGCCGAATCCAAGAAAGCTTTTTACATATAGCGGAATGCTCACTCCACAAAAATCAAATTTCCTCACATAATTTGGCGATAAGCGTTGAGATGAGTTTGGTTCAGAAGAGTAAGATGCCTCAAGGTCCTATACGAGAAAAAATTAGAAAAGGAATCCAAAAGTCAAAATATAGATCTTTTGCATATTAAAAAACAATAAGGATGAATAAACCAGTTGCTATCCTTATCTCTTTAAAAAATAAAAAACATTCACAAAATCCATGAATTTTAAAATAAATTCAAGCACAAAAACAATATGAAACATGGTTTGTACGAATGGATTCTAACAGGAACAGAAAAAACCACTTGAGCTGAAGCACCGCCCATTTCAATTAAACCAGAATACGGAGGGAAGAAGTTGTTATGTATCTGTGATCCCTCAGAAGGGTTTGAGTAATTCATATTGCAGTTCCGAGAATGTGTTTTCAATAAAGCAGCGTGCGTTGTAGAAGAATCTGTTGAATCCTTTTTTGTGATGTTAACAAATGTATGCTCTGGTTTAAAGTTGCCTAACAATTGATTTGTCAAGATCCAGCTCATTATGCCTTCATCCTCGCCAGAGAGAACTCTAGCAGACCATTGTGGCTCAAACAAGAAACCCCCAAGTCTGTATGCATTCTTTAATGGAAGTTAAAAGATCGACTTGTTCTTTTTTATTCAAATGACGCATACCCGCTGTACCGCTAAATAAAATTAGTGACTTCTCTCGATAGGCAGGGTCAATCTCTTTATAAAGAAATGCTTTTAATGGCTCTAAATATGCTGCAACTCTGGTTGAAAGAGAAGAAATAATGCCTTTATCGGAACCCTCAAGTAGTGTCGCTAATCCAGGAGAAAGCTTTTGGTTTTTCTCCGGTAGTTGTATAGAAACACTTCCCAGACCACCACAGTCTGTAGGGTTATATAGATATCGAAAAATATGCGCACGGGTTCCAGTGGAACCTCCATCCAGGATGATGCAATTTCTATAATATTTTGGCCATTTGCTTAACCTTATTTCGGTCTTGCTTGAAAATTTCTCATCGGTTGCAGTAGCGGAAAAAGTTTGGTCGGTAATTCCACTGAAAAATCATGAATTCACTTTACTCTTTCTACTGCTATTGCCTCTTGACACTGCAGACTGATTATCATATAAAAAACATGAGCTTTTCGTTCTAGAGGGTATAGAATTTGGGACGGCAATTGATTCAAAGCAATCCTGCAGAGAATAATTTTTATTCTTTGATAATTCATGCGGAGAAGAAAATTCCATATACAGAAGGAACATCAATAACAAAATGATAGAGGCTATCTTCATGAAGAAAAAAACAATAGAGTACTTGCAAAAATGTTCCTGCGAATGAAGAATGCCGAAAAAAATCATATTTAGGGGAACTTAAGTTCGTAATTATTCTTTAAAAGAATCAACGTACACATACACACCCAGAGAAATACTTAATCTATTAAAATGAGATGGCGAAATTGTAATTATTCGGCAGACTAGGAAGAAATCCTCCACATACTAATGCTTATCTAACTTTTGCTCTCAAAATTACAAATTCCAGCGCTTTCATATAAGTCAAGGATGCGTACAACTGTTGAAAAATCATGTTCTCGTAAAAATATTTCGCTATTAACATCCATTTTCGAATACCTTTAAATCTTCACAAAACAAAAATAAATTAATTAAAAGTATTCCCTGATTCTGCAAAAAAGCCTTTTCTGCTGCACTGTATGGTATTGGTACACGTGCATAGGGGCTGACACGGCTGACAAAGCAAGAGACTTTATGATCTAAAGAACTTTTAGGTCAAAATCATTTAATATGATAGAGTGCACGTCTGAGAAAATGAAATCACTTTCTGATCTGACCTAAAAATTAACTTTTGTTGTTGATATGATTTGTTACTGGGCCACTCTATGCCAAGGAATACGATTTATGTGCGAGTCTGCGGAAGCTCGAGGTAGTTAGTTATTAACGGTTTTGTAAGTGACAACTACTTTTATATTGTCGCCCGGTTACCCAGATTCCCCTTTACGAGGCAATTTTTAGTGTTTTTAGTGTTTTTTGGTAAATGAAATAACGGTATTGTGGGCTACGAAATGTGAGTGAGTTGAGTTACGGTTAAGAGTGAACCATATTAAGAATTAGAGATACCACTCCTTTCCGATTTCTTTTCCTTTATGCCCCAAAACTTTGTCTTTTTTTCCGATTAGTACTTCTGATCAACCCCAAGTAGGAGAATAAAATTATATATAAAGAAGTTAGTTAGCTTTTGTTGTTCTTTTTAAAATCGTTTTCGTGTAATTCCTTATGTAAGAAAGATATAGTTCATCTACTTAAGTGTAAGTGAAATTTGATTTTTTGCGTTAAACTAATCTTTATAAAATAGCTTAAATACACTTCTAGAATTACGCTACGAAACTAGGGAAAGAAGATTTGAGCACTTACAAGCAATCCGACTTTGTTGTATAATTTTTAAGTAGCCGGGGACGTGGCATCATAGAAATATTTTTTCACAAATCTCGCTAGAGTAAGAAATTGTATACGATCGCAGTCCGAATCATGAATCAGAAACAACAAAGGTGCACATCGTAAACAAAGTTTCCAATTTTGAAGACCTGCGAAGCTAAGGCTTAAATTCCTATTGTAGTTGTTTGCTAGAATATTCCAACATTTTGTAACGATTACCGAATTTGTGGAGAGTTACGTAATCGAAATTCTTAGAACCGCTGCATGAAATACAGGATGTAAAAAAGCTATGTGTGCATGCTCTATTCTTGAGGTAAGGGAATTTTAAACACAAGCAATCTGTAGCTTTATTTAATTTTTATGCTTCCTAATAGGAAAAAAAGCAACATTTAAGTTGTAACTTTTTAATTTTACAAAGGCATCAAGGTTCATTCATGACGGAAACATAAACATACAGATGCCTTTGTATGTGAGAACAAACAAAAGTGTTCAAGTTGCAGTTTCGCCATTTCAAAAGCGGTTGTTTTGTGTATTTTTCTTACTAATCATTCTCAAAAGATTGTCTATCAATAACATACGTTCAATCAATATTACTTTATGAATGAACAAAATGCGATTCTAAGTGCTATGATACGCGACTCTCATAGATTCCGGATGCCAAATATGCTCAATGATGGTACATACGGCTAAAAAACATTACTAAGTTTGTGTATTTGTTTTTATTGATGGAAATATTCTCAGTTATTACCATATTTCAATATGTTCAAAAAAGAGCATTTTATCACAGAAAGTATCTGAGCGATGATGCTAAGCTCATACACCAACTGGCAAAGCAATCTAAGTTTTTGCGGTTAATAATTTTAAAATAGACAAGGCATATCGTACATTGGCTACTGCAATAAAGCTTAATTGGATTGGTACTTACAAGTTTAGCTTGACGAAGAAACGAATAAATTGCAATTTAATTATGAACTAGCATAAACAGCTATAGAATAAAAATTCTCAGGAAAATAGTTCATTTGCATATGTTTTGCAAGTAATTGCATTTACAGATTAAAATAAGCTAGAATAGAATAAAGTAGGGAAAGTTTCATACATTTATGTCCTAATTTCCTTTTTCTTGTGTGGTAAGATTAATTTGATAGTTATTTTGCAAGCAATGGAGTGATAATCAACTATTAAAATGTTAGCACTGCAAGAATACATAGAAATCTTAAAAACATATCGATACACAAGCAGGAAATTCAAAGCACATGCATTTACATTTGGCTAATCGAGAGATTGCTTTCATAAGAAGAGCGTAAATGCAAATAAAAAAGTACAAAACGTTTGCTAAAGAAATTACGATTCTATTTGAAATTTGAATAGGATTTTGATGTATCAGCACCAAAATGAATGTGGAATATCAGTTGCGTTATTTATATTAAGAAGTAGCCACAATTTGTTTTATAAAATAACAAGATAAGAAAAAGAAAAAAATTTCCAACAAAGCTGTTGCATTTTCTACTATCGTTGTTCAGGAAGAAGTACTTCCCATTCGATTTATTTCGGAAAACCATGAAACAGTCGTGCATGACAAAATAATGTGCGTACAAAGGCTAGCCATACACGCAAGCTCAAATATACAGCAGCGAAATATTTAATAATTGTCTTTCTTCTCGAAAAATATCTCACTATAGACGTGAAATGATTTTTTGTAATTTTCAATTCACGCGAAACAAGTGCCATAGCTCTTCGCCAGTTTTTTAGATGTGGACCGATTTCAAGGCGTAAATTCAGAAATGTCATCACCATTCCGTGCATACAGGATAGAATTAATAAAGCAACTCATCTTTCGTTGTCGGTCATACTGCGTCGAAAGTACCGGATCCCATCTGAACTCCGAAGTCAAGCGGCGCAAGGCCTGGTTAGTACTAGGGTGGGGGACCCCCTGGGAATCCCTTCAGGTGCTGACAACTTTTTTACGTTTCAAACGTTTCTTCGTTATTTGAATCTGGTTTTATCCCTTTTCTGCTGTTCTTCTATTTTCTTGGGCAATTTTCTTTATATTACTTTTTTAGTAGCTATTGTATCTAATGCAGTGGCATGCCTCTTTCATGACGCTCTTTATCTTTTTCTAATCAACTTATGGCAATGTTTCTATGTAGCGAGAATTTTCAATTAACTCTGAATATTTGTTGTACTTATCCTACTGTTTAACTTTATATGAGAAAAAACTCCCCCTTGTGCTTTGAGTCAATTTTTAGAAGGGATGATGCCCCTAGCCTCATGTGATGTTATAAAAGGTTTATTTAAATAATATTGTTTATTCTTGTAAAAGGCTAGCAACATTTTTAGGCACTAATATAAATAAGCATACTGAAATTTATATTACAGCGCATGAGATGAAACCTAACAGTTATTGTCTGACAATGTAGTTATTCCGTAATAAAATAAACAATGGTTTTATATGCCAAATTTGCAGAGATGTGATGGAAACAGCTATCGATTCTAAGTAGTAGGTAAAAATTCATTTTCGAGAAATGCAATAGAAATAATAAAAAGGTGTCAAATAAGAATGGATTATGGCAAAGGTGCTATTACATATAAACTATTCTGGCGTTTTCTAACATCCTTTACGAAATCACTTAATTCTATTCTTGGAATAGAAAGTAGGAGTGCACCAAATTATAAACACAAAAATTTGCAGTTGCAGTCGGCGTATTAAGATTGGAAGTAAAAAATTGTAAAATGTTTATTTGTAGCACCAGAAAATTGATTCGTTTTACTCTGGTGGATGGCAGGAAAGCATCTGATGCGATATGATACATTTTTGGATAAGGTAATAATATCTGATAAAACATACTTCAAAAAGTTACCGCAGCTGTCCGTAATAGAATGAGTTGAACGGATGAATTAAGTAATATGGCCATTGTAGCACCTTTTAATTTGAGTAAACATAGTATAAAAGCCGCTAGATATGCATAGTTTCCGGTCATTGTTTCTTCGCCCTTTATTTCATACAAAATAATAAACAGCCACAAATCCTCCTTCGATCCTTGTAGCGTTAATTTAAGACCGGGGACCGGCATAGTTACTAACGAAAATACTACAACATAGGCATATTCCGTTTTTGCAGCCACCGAATACACGTAGCAAAATTTTGTCCCTGACGAGTAGTGAGATCTTCAAGTTTCAGCGCCAGGTAACGGTGGCATGTTGTTCGCATAATTTTTTTTGAGAATCTAATTTTGTTTGGTGGCACAAATTTTTTCGGCAACTACGGAAGCGTTAATCTTTATCTGTGAGTATTTGATAAACATTTTTCAGAATAAAGGGGGTGCACAAATGCGATTACAAGCGGCCTTCACTCGCAATATTTTACTTGATTCATCTATATTCGTGGGCATTTTCTGCCTTAAACTACTCTAATTAAGAAATGTTGTAAAGGGAATGTACGTCATATTCCTTTCTTTCTGCTATATTGAAAATGCACCGGAACATGCCAATTGACTTGGTGCTGGTCCGCCATGGACAGAGCGAAGGGAATTTAGCTCAACGACTCTCTCGACAGGGAAAATCTTCGTCCGTCTGGAAAGGAGATTTTAGAGAAAGGCACAATTCTCTTTATAGACTCACAGACAGGGGACGATGGCAAGCGAATATAGCGGGAGTCTGGATTCGCAGTAATATTTCCACTGTATTTGACAAGTACTTCACCAGTGAGTATGTCAGGTGAGCACAAAATTGATTACGAGGAATGCATATTTTGCGAGGACATTTGATTCACGGTATTAAATTTTTAGTAGAAAGACACGCTCGCACGTATTCTTGCTTAAGGAGAATATCAGGCCCTTCCCTGGTTTCTATCAAAGGCGTTTCCTGGCTTTTTTAGAACGTGAGTAGCGCCACAATCAAAAGCACGAGCGAGTAGCTAATGTTTTACTAAATCGCGGACTTGGTTTGTCTTATGCTTTTTCCTTTCCCCTAACTTCAGCTTGTAACTTAATGTAGTACATAAACTCTAGGTATTCCTAGCAATAAAACGCCTCGTTTAGCTAATTTGTTTTTATCCGGGGTATAGGTCATGCATTGTTTAGTTGTAGCACATCTCACCTTTCAACTTTAGTATTTTATCAGGGCTATGGAAACAGCTGCTATGCTAACTCTTCCAAATGCCAGGTGGACAACAGAGACTTACCTTCGCGAACGCGATCGGGGAGTCTTGGCCAATAAATCTCATGTTGAAAGAGAGAAACTTTTTTCTGAAGAATTAAGGCGAAAACAACGCGATGATTTTTATTGGCAGGTAAGCTGCAATCACTATTTTGAA
Source organism: Cardiosporidium cionae (assembly GCA_015476325.1). Taxonomy (NCBI): domain Eukaryota; phylum Apicomplexa; class Aconoidasida; order Nephromycida; genus Cardiosporidium; species Cardiosporidium cionae. Next base: position 27,580 of record JADAQX010000503.1, read on the forward strand.
ATTCACTATAGATTAGAAGTTCAGTGATGACAACTACTAATGAAGCTTTTGAAAGCTAATGATTGCCATTATGATGTATGAATTTCTTTTTATTACCCGTGTGCCATTTAACTCACTTATAGGTCTTTTGTAGTTTGGCTTAAAGTTTTATTATTTGCTCCAACAAGTAAATTTTTTCAATAGTTTTATAAATGTAGCGATGTACCAAAGAAATGAATGTAATTGTGTAATTGAATTCTTAGTCATTTGATTGAAACTTAGTCTTTTTCCAATATATCTAACGTCATGACTTGCACGAAGGAGTACGGTTTACTCCAGGCTGTTCTGGTAGCAATTTTAGCTATAAAACGCTAGAAACAGGAACTTTCTATATGGAATGCTTATGCAGCCTTCAGGTGGTGAATCAATAGCAAATTTGTGCCTTAGGGTCGATCGCGTCATGGAAATTTTGTGTGAAAATTGTTCAGGGCTGCGTGTAATAATAGTATGTCACGGCGGTAAGGGAAATTCTTAATGAAACTGTGTATAAAATTCTTATCCGTTGCATTTTCTGTTACTATTTCTGAAACCGAAAATTGTGAAGCAGATTTTCAGAGCTATTAATGCTTATTTCTCTTTTATATATTTTTGTTTGTAATTTTTGGTGTTGTTCGATAGTACTCATGAGTGTGTATAGAAGGAAAAGAAATGTCTTATCGTTTGGTAGATTTTGCTTGTTCAATTAGGTGTCATGAAGTCTTTTCGCGCTCTTATTGAACGTCGTCAAATTCGAGGATTTAGCATTCGGGATAAGATACACAACTGTCAAATATTTTGGTACACTCGGCGTGATCCTTCAACTGGTATACACAAGGAGAAAATATTTTAATGACCTTTCAGTTATTGCATGTGAATTTTTTTTTGGAATATTTTGCGTTTTTATACTCTTTAAATTAGTGCTATTCCAGTATTTAGACACCCGATGAGATTAAAGTTTGGTAGCTGAGACTACCGTGATCACACAAAATTGCTTAAATTACTTGTGCTTATTGTTATCGAGTTAGGAAAGAAACTCTGCAGCCAATGGATAAAAATTGGGTTAAATACTCTTTTTAGAATTCTTTTTCTGTATAATCACCACGTAGTATCATTAGGAATTTCATAATGAGTGTACTATTGCGTAGTTACTTTGCTCAACTCTGCTCATGTTCTCGCTTTTTTTTATTATTAATCGCGTATAGGAGTTATATCCAGTAAATATAACTGGGTGCAATCTGTGTGTCCTTGGGACCTCAAAAGGAGTTCGAATTCTTGGAAAGAGATCCAGAGACTCGTTTATACGAATGAGGAGTTGCTTCGTTCGGTAAAATTGTCTGAAGCTCTAGTGAATAAAATTGCAGCGTAACATAGTTTATTGCAGAATATGCTTGCAAAGTGTGAAGCTTGCTATGGTGGGATATTGGTGACAGCTAATACGTTCAATTATATTTTGTGTATCTCAAAACATCCAGGTTGAGCGTGTCCCTCAATTAATTAACCACGTTCTTGAAGATGATAGTCAATCCCGTACAGATGAGTGGTCTTGGGATGATTCCGAGTGTTCCGATGGCATGTGGGCAACTTCAGTTGAACTGGATAAAATTCCAACTTCTAAGTATGAGCAATTCTTTCTGTTAACTGTTTAAACACAAGTTAGAAGCTACAGCTTGCTGTGTTGAAAGCACATGAACTTGTTTTCATATAAAACTTCTCACTACTATATTGCTATTTTGAAACGCATATACAGAAAGAAACAGGAATTGGATGTTGGAGAGATCGAATCGTATGAAGGGCAAGTGTGCGATAGGTAAGGAATGTAATAGATGTAGGGATTTGGGAAACTGATCAATATTTGTTTGGTTGTTATTTATGAAGGGGAAAAATCCCAAGCTGGAACAATGCAGAGCAATTGTATAATAAATGTGTAAACCTGAGAAAAAACAGGCGGAACGCGTATTCGAAGTCTGTCACGGAATTCGTCCAGCCTGATCTATTTCCTTACCAAGAGGTGCATTGTCTGCCACCCGAGGCGCCCTTATATATGGAAGCGGTTTTGTCACCGCGGACCATGTCTAATATTCCGCTAAATAACTCTTACTCCTCAGGTAGTTTCATAGTATGATTTTTTGATGTTGAGGATACTTGTACTTTTCACGATAAGTAGAGTGTATTGTGATGCTTTAGTGCGTAATATTTCAGGGTCACCAAGAAAATCTTTTTCTATTTCTAATTTTAAATCTGATATTTTGTGCGAGAAGCGCATAGACGCTCCAACAGAATCCACTTCTGCTCAAAGTTCAGCAGTTGAAAACAGCGGATCTGAGAGTTCCAGAGAAACTTTACCGGTTAAGGAAAATTAAATTTGATTTTTTGTGATTTTTATCTCCGTGTAATTCACTATTTTCTGGGGAAATCTTCTTTTGTTTTGAAATTCAATCTAAAGTTTGCTTCTCTAGTTCTGGTAGAATTACAATTACATAGAAAAATGTGTTTTTTCATACACATATTTACTGTAAGGTTCATTCTTTGTTTCAATTCTAAGGACTTGTAGAGTATAAATTTGTGCTTTCCGTATGCTACTTATTTTTGTATTTTCTTCGATCTAAAAGAGAAGTTTGCAAAATGTTTTGTTGTGGCAAAGTATGTGGAAAAATAACTGTTTCTATATTACGGGTAACGAAAGAGATGCTTCCTTACTCTCAAAAAGATATATTTATTAACTGCTTTTATGAATCCGGTATTAAACCATGTTTTTCTCGAACTTTGCGAGCAAAATTTTCTTTAATTTGCTGTTACTCCTAGTAATCAAAAGTAGCTTGTTATGTCAATTTTTTTTTATTATTTGTATTGCGTTGGCTACTTGGCTCTTGTTGTGCATTTTCTGAGGTAAGCGGAAAAATGCAATGCATGGTATCTTGCCTATGTTGGTGACATGAGGTGGATCTTTACCTGAGTCGACATTTGTAGATGCTTGCTTTCATGATAAATATGGCACGTTATATCATGTATATCCGTTTTGTATAATAATCTTGTAATTCGATGTATTTTTATCTTTGGTAAAACACTTTCCCTAGAAAATGTATAGTAGAATTGTTTCAAGAGGGGATGAGATACTACAAGCGATACACCTCTACCTCTTACTTTCAATATTTTTGCAAGGTTGGTAGCATGAAATGCAACTTTGCCTTTTTAATGTGTTTTTGTAGCATTGAACTTGTTTTATGCGAGAGCACATCTTTAATTTGGTGCCTTTCTAATGCAATGAGCGAGTTTTCTGAAATATTTGTCTAATCTGATGAGGGATTTTTTTAGATTCTTAATAGTTGTATGGTTTAAAGTTAGCCGTGAAATGCCAAGAATCATTTTCTGCTGTCTCATTTTGCAATTGTGATGGCGTATGCCCATTAATCCAACTTTTATCCGAGAGAGGATTAGGAAATGTCTAACTCTTTTTTTTTATTAATTGCATATATTTTTAATTGAAAATTTTGCTTTAAAAAAAATTTATTCAGAGGGAATATTATATAAAATGTAAGAAGATATTTATAAATATAGAAAACGTAACATTTTTAGAAATTACTAACAAAACGTGGAGTTTATTTTTTTGGAGTACCTCGTTTCAACCTCCACTTTGAATACAAAAATGCGCCACGCTATAAGTTTGAATTGCATGTAGAGGATAAGTGTGCTACCTATGAATCAATTGACTATAAACATGACCAAGTTTCTTTTCAATTGCGTCGAGACATAGAGTACAATACAAGCACTATCATTTCATCTCTTCTTAAAATAGTACTTTTCTAATCATTTTTATCGATCTTAGAAAATGTTAATACTTTTTAATGGTTCTTTTCTATACAAATAAAAAGCTTGGTCAGTGTACATTTGACTTCTAGCCAATATCTTACCCCTTTACAAAATGATAAAATGCTGAGAACATTTCAAGCAAAGTATCATTTCATTGTTTTATGAATCGTTTACAGTTAAAAAAATAATTTTGTCCGCTTAATTGTTGTTTCACTGTTTTTCGCTCAACTGAAAGCTCATTTTTATCAAATTGTCGTCGAAATCAGCATATTAGCCTAATGTTCCTTCATTGAGAATTCTTGTCGATTAGGCTGTAAGGGTCTTTTGATATAGACCATTAAATTAGCGGATACAGCATGCAAGAGTGACAGCAGGTTGCATATTCTCAAATTGTATTCTATCCGGGTACACAAAGTTCGGCATTACCAAGTTGAAAAATGTTTGATAATGACAAATTGATTCAGCTTTCTTATTGATCTGCAGAATTGAAATTTTTTCAATCATATTTTATAGCCCTTACCAACAGTTTGAGAAAGATGAGGCCGTAGTACAGATTGACATTGCGCATACAAAACCACGTTTGCAAAATTGAGGTGGAATACATTTATATACTCATTGCGAAATAGTAAAAGGGATTTACCATTTTATTTATAATACATGGTTGTTGATAAGTACTATACTGGTTTCGTTAGACTGAGCATCAAACAATCTATCGAGAATATTGTATCTATCACTCACATATAAAAGGGCTAGCATGCGTATTGATGTTTATTTTCTCATGCTTCAATTTTGATTTGCTGCTATATTGTATCTAAATCCCGTTTCAGATGCAACAGCAGCAGAATCAACTTTATGGTATACATACAATTACGCAAGACAGGTAAGAAATTACAAGATTTTACATCCCCTTTTTAATATTCGTTCCCTGCCAATACAATTGATGAAAATAAAATGTGAGGAACATAATTAAAATGCAATTTTGTTAATCTAAATCGAGCTATAATTATGCCAAAAATTGTGAAGGACGTCCAGTGATGCAATACGAATGCTGCAACGTTAAGTGATGAAAAGCGTAAATTTTAAACCTAATTTCCCTCAGCGGGAGATAAAAAGAGGAAGGAGGAGAGACGAAGCTGAGTTTTAAAATACAAGAGAACTAACGCGTTTATCGCAATTTAAAGGTTAGCTAAACCCGCTGCATTGATATGAAAACAGGACTCTCTGATAAAGTTTTCGACAGATGTGTGTGGTGAAACATGAAAAATCAACTTTCTTTACTGTAGCCAAGGCTGCATATTAGAAGCAAATGATAGTTACATCTTTATCGCAGGGAAAAAGAGCCATACTCCCAATAAAAATATAGGGGAGGCAATCGAAGATTCTTTTTAAATAGAAAATGTTTAAAAACATAAAAAATCCTTGAGATATCTTTTTTGTTAAAAAAATTTGACCCACCAAATGTGAGGGCTAAAACGAAAGAGAACGTCTCAGCAGAGCGAAACAATGCTAACTATATTGTGTCACCAAAGGAGGCTTCTATTCGTCATTAAAAATGCAGTTTTTCGCATATAATTTTAATAGAGTGTGATATTTTGGTATATAAAATTGGCCAAATATAGGCATCTTTGTTATAAAACTACTGCGATGTGATAAGATGACAATGTCACCATATTAAAAAATATTAGCCCATAGGGCATAACTAGACGACTTTTAAAGCGTAATAAAATTATTATCACATAAAACTAGGGACTATATTCATAGACACAACTGAAATCAAGATAACCCAGACCTAACGAGCAAAAAAACAAGAATTGCTATTTTGAGAACTGTAAAATAATGTTTTCAATCGAAATTACTAATAACGCTGTACTGCAAAATTAAAGTCCAAATCCACAACGTATTTGCCTAACTAACACCTAAATATCACGGAAACGCTCACACTGGTGACTACACGCAGTATATTCTAAACTCGGAACTATTTGTACATAGAGGCGTAGCGATTTTGGGGAGACAAATAAGTTTTTCTATTTCATTCAAAAGCTTTGAGATTACTAATGATGTGAGTTGAAAAATCACCGAAAAATTATTTATGATATACTATATTTGGTATGTTACAAAGGTTTACTTTCATACTTTCAACGTTACAAACCACAAACGCTCGTCACCAACGTACCTTTATCTTGAACATTTTTGTAAAGTTCCATAGCTCTTTCAGAACACGGAATTTTTGCACCTGTTTCCTGTAACAATTGTGCAATATCAAATAGGATGCAAACCAAACTATATTTATAAAAAATCTTATATTGAAATATTTAGAAAAGATGACCGAATAATAATATCAAAGTACGGTAATGCACTTACAGCAGCAGAGAGGGCGGCTAGTCGCAAATCCTTAACAATCAAATCAATACTAAATCCAGCCTTGTATCCATTGCTTGAAGGGCTAGTCTCCAGCAATCCAGGAATAGGATTGTATGTATCCGATGACCAGCACCTAAAGTGACAAAGACACTTTCTACTTTAAAATAATAGATATGCAGAAAAAAAATAGTTGCTGCCAAATAAGCATTAAGGCACAACTGCTAAAATAAGTAAAAAAAGCAATTAGTTTTGAGTGATACAATAATATGTAATCATATACAATGAAATACAACAGTAAAGATTTCACACATCCAAATTATTGCCAATGTGAAATTCTACCACAATATATTCAATACCTTCCAGAGCTAGAGTTGACAACATCGTTGAAAATTTTGGGATCCAAACCCAAAGAAATGGCTAATCGATAACTCTCAGATACAGCAAACATAGACGTAGCCAATAGCATATTATTACATACCTGAAAAAATCCCAGATGATGAAATATTTCATTAAGCACCATTTTACAATTCAACGAATTTCCATCATTTAGCTACTTCATGTTTACCATGGGAAATATACCCCACTAGGCGTGCATAACTAATCAAGCAGTTTCAACAGAAGAATCATTATCCATTGCTTGCACTTACAATTAACAAAGGTGCACATAAAGTACAAAATTACAAAAACCTGCAGGAACTACAAAAATACTAACGCTACAAAAAGCGGCAGAAACACTAAGTTGGAACTTTTTAACGACATCATATACTTCCTATTCACGACGAATTTATTCTTTCTATATATCTATACTGCATTTAATTTTTATTCTAGCATTTTATTTCCATCAAATAAAAAATAAGCTAATAGCTAAGTTTCAATGATCATGAGAAAGCAGACGCAGATAGTAATTAGAAGTAGAAATGTGCCACACAAGAATTACATGACTATTTAAGAAGCGTACTTTCACAGCTTGTCCCATTCCAGATTTACCACATAAAACAACTTTTTTCCCCATATGGTTGAGTATTTTGCTGCATTCCTATACAAAATATTTACTACATAAAGTGGTGGAAAAACTTTCGAAATGGGCATAAGGTAGTACCAATAGAAAAAAAACAAAATTGATGGACTAGAATACTACTTTATTATATTTTAACGCAGAGCAGCAAGCACAAACCTCAACAATATCCTGATTTCCACCAACCATAAACGTGAGTGTTGCTCCTTTAGCCGCTTTGAATAGAGTTAAATAATATAAACAAAAGTTACAATAATGCGTTGCTTAAAAAAAATAAGAATAGCAACTAAGTACAGAAAGAAGCTGTAAAAAGAGACATACCTGGAATACCCCCAGAAACTGGAGCATCTATCATAAAGTGACCTAACTTTGTTGCGGACTCAATTACCTTTGCATTATATACCCTCATGTAAAACAAAATTAGCACCAAAAATAAACGAAAACTTTATTCATGTAGGCGTCTGCATTTCAAAAGTAATGTGTTCCAGGTTAAAGAATTAAAATGTGCTGTAGCTGTTATGTACTAAAAAGATAAGGCTCGTACTTTCGTTGCTGAAATACTTCCGATGGTGCTGCAATCCATAATAAAAGAATTTCTATTAACTAGATTATTCAAAACACCTGAAATTAAAAAAAAAAACAAACTTCAGCGTTCATCAATTTTTGATTAAATCATCACAAGGGTTAACGGAATAGACCAAAATCCAATTCGTTAAAGAAGAGACTCCCTGTAATATAACGAACCTTCACTCCCCAAATAGGTAGATTCTACATGAGAAGAGGCTGGAAGCATAGATAGAATACACGTTGCCTGCGCATCAGGTAACTCCAAAAGAATGATGTAGCAAGCAAAATGTTACTAGCTACGGTCATTCTAATTACCCATTTGCCATTAACAAAAATATTGAGTAACTACACCTAACTTTTGAATACTATTCACACTTGCGTTTCGATAATGCACTACATGACATATGGTCATAGCAGCTCGTAATTTCTTTTACATGGAAAAATGCCTTGACTTTGCAGTATGAAAAAAGAAGCCCTAGACGGCTAAAATATTACCTACCTGCGAAGCCAAATCTTTAATAGAATCAGCTGCTTTAGCACCAGCTGAAACTAAGTCATTAGCGTTTGCATTATTTATATCAAAAACTACCAAATTGTATCCAGCGTTGACAAGATGTAATGCCATTGGTTTTCCCATGTTTCCTAGTAGAAAAAACCATGTTAGAGCGAAAGAGATAACATAATACAAAAAGAAACAATATTAGCATTATAACTAAAAACTTTACCCAAGCCAATAAATCCAACAGTGGAAGTATTGATTGAACAGAACGATGCTGAAGAAAAACTAGCACGGGCAGTGGAAAAGGTATCAACGCAGGTTGAGATCAACGGAGTACTCAATGAACGAATCCTAAATACAGGGTATCGAGATATACCAAAAAAAATGCGGGGCATCATTTTGAGAGACGATTTAAAATAAAAAGACGTGTTCCAGCGTAAACAGTACAAGCGCAGTCGCTTTTGAAATGTACCGAGATAATAGTTTTGTCTGACACAAACATGAAGTGTGCATTTAACCCTTTGATTTCGACTCTGTGCAAGTATTGAAAGTTAGAAGCAGCTGAAAGTGCATGAATCTTATAAGGCTGAAAAATATTATATAGAAATAAATCGATTAAAAAACCAGATTCTCAGGGGAGGTGGAAACGTGTATTGTTTCAGACTTGGCAGTTCTGAAAGGAGTGTTGCTTGCGGGATACGCGCCGATTCCCCAAAGGTGCAGAAGCGATCAACTACGAACGAAGTGCTCATCCTGGTTTTTCTGCAGCGACCACACCTACGTTGGTTTGAATTTTGAGGTGCGTAACTACATAACTACTGCCGCCGTTGTACAGTAGTAGAAAAAGTGATTTAAAAATCGAACACGCAGGTTTTCCCAATGTTTTTCAAATGGCTGGCAATTTGCTTATTTGACTACGCATTGCTTTCTTAAAAATGTTTGGGGATTTGCTTTATAATCCCAATTCCATCAATCGCCACTGTACAACTAAGCGATTTTACAAATGTTTAGCAGTGTGAACGCGGTTTTTATGAGTTGTGCGTGCCATGCCAACGAGAAAAACCACTGGGCAAAAGAAGTTCTTTATCAAGACAATTTTTTATAGCTTCTAATGTCAAATTATATATGCTATTGGAGCATAAGTCTTACGGATTATGGTATGGAAAACGCGTTTGTTTTAGAATTATTTATGGAAAAATGCTTCACATTACAAAACTAGAACGGATTCACTTTAAGATAATTTCCTTCATATTTAGTAAAATAACTGTATCACCTTTAAACACATTTCATCTACCCATTACATGCACAAAATGTGGTACTCTTCATTCAAAAGGGAAAATTGAAAAAATGATTTTTTTAGAGATGTTGTCATCCATAATATTGAATATGTCTTTTTGAGTTAAATACAGTGCAACTATTGATAAACGTATATGGATGCGACAATTTGTGTGAGGCGATGAATGCATTTTTCCTTGCTCTACCTGTTGTTCTTGTATTGGCTACGGTTGAGTGCCTTGCCTTAGTAATGTAGGAAAAGTGACACAATTGTCTATTCAATAAGTTAGTGGAAATGGGGTTAACACAA
>JADAQX010000504.1:0-37376 GCA_015476325.1 Cardiosporidium cionae
GAGAGAGAAGGGGGTGGGGGGAGAGAAGAGAGGGGGGAAGGGAGAGGAGAGAGAGGGGAAGGGAGAGGAGAGAGGGGGGAAGGGAGAGGAGAGAGAGGGGAAGGGAGAGGAGAGAGGGGGGAAGGGAGAGGAGAGAGAGGGGAAGGGAGAGGAGAGAGAGGGGAAGGGAGAGATGAGAAATGAAAAAATTTGTATGATTTTTAGTAATATATCCCATTGTATAGAGATTGTTTTTTTTTCTTAACAAGTAATTTCAATATTCGTATTTCGATACGATATTTGACAATTGAGTGTCTTTAAAAGTATTATATTTTTATCAATATCTTACTGAATCATTACTTTTTTATTTATTTTTTGATATTTCTGTTTGTGATATTTATATTTCAGTTTTTCATGAAATCCTTGTATTTATTTAGTAATAAAGATTTTTTTCCTTTTCATTTTTTCTTCGTTTCTCATTTTCTTAATTCTCCCTCTCTCCCCTCCCTCTCTCAAACTTTTTTCTCTTTATTTTTAGAACCTTATGGACTCTTTACATTATTACAAACAGCATCGAGTGTCTATACAGAGGCATATCTCCCTGTGATATCTGCAGCTTTACAAAAATGTGTATCTCACGTCATAATGATGCATCCTTCTCCTTTTCGATCTTCTTCAAAGGTGAAGAAAGGAGAGGATCTTTCTTCTTCTGAAATTTCTTTTCATTTTAAAACTGTTAAAAGAGAAGAAAATCTCTCCTCTTCCTCCATATCTTCTCTTTTCTCTACTTATTCTTCGTATTTTCCACTCAAAGAGGCACTTTTTACTACTGCGGCTGTGGAAGGAATTTCATGTTTAACTCTTGGAATATAATATATTTATTATATTTATTTTTAGACAATTCTTTTAATATTAACTTTATATATTAAAATTTGGAGATTTCTTCATATTTTTATTTTTTGAATGTATTTTGTGTGGAGGATTTTTATTGCCTCTTTCTCTTTTTTATTGGATAGAATTTATTCAATATTTATAGAATCTTTATTTTAATCTCTTTTTTTCTCCTCTTTATCCTTGAAAACTAAGACTGTGAATATTTATCGTTGAAGATTTTTTTTTTTTTAATATATAAATCTTCAACGTATTTCATTTTCTATTCAAATTATAACTTCTTCCTTCCTTATTTTTTTTATTCATCCTATAGAGAGATTTTTTTTTAATTTACAAAAAAAAATAGAGTGCATTGTTTTTAATATATTTTTTATAGGAGAATAATACAAATTATATATTTTATTATTCTCCTATAAAAAATAGTATTCCTTCCTTCTTATACTTAATTTGAAAAAGAAAACAAAGACGAAGAAGAAGAAAAAATTTAAAAAGAAAGAGGTGGAGGAAGAGTGTATGTACACATACATTACAAAAACAAAAAATTAAGAAGGAAAGATATTTCCTTTGAACAAACAAAAATATAAAAGTAAAGTATAACTATAAAATGATACAAATATAATGATGAAAAATATAAAAAATTCCAAAGAGAAGAAAATGTAAACACATATTCAAATTCTTTGTGGAATCTTCCCAACATAATGTCTCTCAACTTTATAGAAAGTTTGAGAAATTATGATATAAATAAAAACGTATAGAAATCTCTTTTTTAATCAGAATCTACAAAAGTGTATTTTTATCATTGAAAAGGATCAATCGTAGAAGGAGAAGAAGAGGAGGAATCGAAAGGACTTCCATCCTTTCTTTTTGTAAAAAATGTAGTAGTATGAGGGAAATCATCTTTATATTCATCAGAAATTGGAGAAAGTTGAATTTCAATATCTGATACACGTTTATACCCATGCTTATAGAGTACAAAATGTTGGAAAATCTAAAGAGGAGAAAAAAATGTATTTGAAGACGTGTGAAAAAGAAATAACTCGATAATTGAAGAGAGGAGAAGAAATTCGTAGGAAAATTTGGCGTGGAAGGTTTTCCAAATCAAACTAAAAATCAACGAGAGGGAGATTGGATACATTTTTCTTTTCTCCTTTCATTTCCTCCCTCATCTATTCCATCTCCTTCCTCTCATCTACTTCATCTCATCTCCTTCATCTCATCTCCTCCCTTCTCCATCTCTTCTCCTTCATCTCATCTCCTCCCTTCTCCATCTCATCTCCTCCCTTCTCCATCTCATCTCCTCCCTCCTCCATCTCATCTCCTCCCTCCTCTTCCCACCTCTAAATTCACATTTCATTTTATAAAAAATTCATTTTCAAAATTCTGCAACTTCTTACCAAAACACTATCGTATATAAGTCCAGACATAGAAATAACTAATTTTGGCACATTATCCACCAGAAAAGAAATATCAGAATAATTCTAAGAAATAAAAAAAATATTAAAAGATTAATTCTACAGTAGATTACTCTTCATTTTTAACTTTCCATTCTTTCTATTTTTATTTTTAAATATTCTTCTTCTCTCCTCGTTTTCATTCTTTAAAAAATTACTAATTTTTTACATACCCAAGCATCGACAACATTTTGAAGAAGGCTCAGCAAACCTCCCAAAAAATCTAAGAAAAGAATGGAAAAAAATATAATAATAAATAGTATAATAAAATAATAATAATAAAATAATAAATAATGAAAGCACTCCATGAATATATAAATTTCTTAAAGAGTTTACCCAAAGTAAAATTGAGGATACTCATGCCTATAAAACAATTAAAATAAAAAAAATAAAAAAAAATATACGTATATTAAAATAATTCTTTTAAATTTAATTGTATTTACATGAATTTTTCCAGTAATTTTCTTTTGAAATAATCAAAACTTAATATTTCCTTCTTTTCTTAGTATTTAATAATATTCATTTTTTTTTGAAATTATCAAAAGCTTTCATGAGTTTATATTTTAACACACATTTCTATTTCATCTTTCTTTATTAACATTACCTTCTGTAGATTTATTGACAAAATTTAAATGGACTTGTGGCATATATTTCACCTATATGAATAATTTATTCAGTAAAATTTTTATACTAAAAATAATATAAAATGAAACATCTTCAATTTCTATTATACTTAGTTTATTAAAATTCACAAGGAAAAAAATTCCTTTTAAATAAATCCTAGAAAAAAAATATAAATGATAAAACATCCTCCATCTGTGGAAAAATAAATTTTGAATCCTATTTTTAAAATTACCTTTTGTTTTCTTAATAATAATATACATATTCTCTTTTTATTTATAATTTCTCTAATCTCTCTCTCAACACATCTCTTTCTCCTCTTCTATAGACACTCGACTAGAGTTACTTCTTCATCGACATTTTGGCCTTACAATAGTTATGGTAGCCTTCACATATCCCAAAAATGAAAAAAATGTCAAAGTTTTGATAAAATGTTGCCAAATATTCTCTCCTGGTACATTAGAAGTAGCAGAAGTAGAAATCCATGGAACCATTCCATGAGCAGCAAATAATGCAATCACAACGGTGGCAACTACGTACAATCCACACAATCCCAAAGCGAAATTTCCAACCTAATTTTGAAGAGAAATGAAAAATAAAAAAGTGAGAGAAAAAATATATAGAAAATTTGGAGATATACCATTCAATAACAAAGAGAAATAAATATCTTACTTTTTGTTGACCTCGATAATAAATCAAGCATTGAATGGCAAGAATTAAACAGATAAAAAGAGAATGCACAGCGAAAAATGTATCTGGAAAAAAAAAAAATTGATAATGTAAAAATTGAAAAAAATATATAATTTTCTGTTATATAAAAATAAGAATTCATATAAAAAATTCTCACCTTGAGGCTCCACAGCATTATTTGCATGGGCTGCCTGCTGAGCCACATATTGTCCAACAGTGTACGTACTGTAGGCTATATACCCCACTAAATCTATTTTTAAAGAAAAATATATAAAAATACTATTTTCAAAATAATTTAAATTTTAAATCTAAAAATTAATTTCCTTGTCTATTTTTATATTTAAAATTTTTTTCTAATAAATTCTATTTTCAAAATCCTGTTTTTCTTTTCTTTTCTTTTTTTCTACTTTCATTCACATTTTTTTTTTTTTAATTTTGTAAACAAAAAATTCACTTACTATAAACTAAAAGATCAAAAGACATGCCATCAACACGTTTTCGCTTGAAATTCATCCAAACTTGCTAAAACAAATTTATGAAATTTTTTTGTTTTCAAGAAATACAAAGTTTTAGAAGATGAAAATAAAAAAGATGTATAAATATAAAAAAATAAAACGATAGAATTGAAATTTTAAAAAAAAAAACCACTAAAATATTTTCTTTTTATAAAAATAAAGAGAAATTAAAATTTCTCCTCCGCCTCTACTTAAATTTTTTTTTAATATAAAATTTTCTCTTCTTCTTACAGGATAGAAAGAGAGAACCCATAGCAGAGTATAAGTAACTCCAAAAAAAAAGGAAACAAATAATAAGAATTCAGATTGGTAAGGTTTCGTAATATCACCTATAAAAAAATTAATATATTAAAAAATATATATAAAATTTATAAAAATAAATGCTATAATTTTAAAATATAACTAAATTTAAAGAAGAAAATAATAAATACATTTTTTTAATTAAATAAAATAATGACTATAACTGCATATACATATAAAATGATAACACATTAAATAAATATAAAATAGTATTTATTAAAAAAAATTTGATTAATTCTTTACGTGAAGTTTGCATAGTTGGAAGATTAAGATTTCGAAGACTACTCAGAAGAGGAAAACGAAAAGCTTTATCCCTAAAAATAATAACAAAATAAATTAAAATAAGAAATTAAAAAGAATTAAAATATCTTTATTAAAATAATAATTTTACCAATTTTTGCCAGTCACAACAATATCATCACCCAGAGAAGGATGCCAAAGGATTCCCTTTGAAAAAAAAATATTTAAAAATAAAATAAAAATAATTTAGATAAATTTATATTTTCATACATTCTCATAAAATTTGTTATAAGTGTACATACATTCATTCCATGTTCTGCTTTAACGCCTGCCTTTGTATATAACTAAAATATGAAATAATAAAAATATATAAAAAATAAAATCAAATATAATAAATGTTCGTTTAAATTAAAATAAAGAAAAAAATGTTTTTTACAAAATGTAAATAATTTTGTTCTCTCATTTTATCAGTTTTTAGTTTTTCATTAAAAATATAAATGAAAAAACATAAATTTTTAAACAAAAAACAATTTCTTGATGTAAAAAATAATATTCATAAAATGATTTTTAATTAATTTATCATTTTACTCCAAATCTTTCACCTCAGGATCTGTAAGTTCAACAATGGCTATACAAGCTCCAGTAGGAACATCAATGACAACAATTTTAGATGTATACCTATTATAAAAAATATCCACAGAAGAGGAAGAAATACTATACTCTTTATAGTGCTATAGAAAATAAAAAAATATTAGTAAAATAATAAATAAAATAGGAGAAGGTTGACCAAAATACGATCAAGAATAGGGAGAAGAAAAACGTGATAAGAGACAGAAATAAAAAATGAGAGCGAAATGGAGGTGAAAATGATGAAGTAAGAAAACGATAAAAATAAAATAATAAAGAGGAGATGAAATAATAAAGATTAAGAGATAAAAATGCATTAAAATATAACTTACCATATATTAGCCAATAATATCCCACCGCTTTCAGTAGGAATGAATTCGAGTTCATTCAAATTCTCTTGAGCAATAATTCCATTCTTATCACAAAATACTAAAAATATCACACATTAATTAATGAGAAAAATGCAGAAATTCTACCAAATAGAATCTCAACTATACGACTTAAAAGAAAATTTTTTTTAAAATCAACTGAAAAAAATGGATATTCAAGCTATATATATACGTAGCTAGAAAACAGATATAAAATTTTTGTTAATAAAATGCACCACACTGCTTACTGTGGAAGCATTTATGCAAATACGTCTATGAGAAAAATATTTTTATTTTTATATATACGTGAAAATTAATATAATTATTACAAAAAATATATATCCTTTCATTTTACCTTGTCGAGAGCGTTTTACTTTGAATGTGAGGGCATCTATTTCAATAATACCTGTTTTAGCTGTTCCATCCGTTGCATAAATCTAATTTGAAAATATTTAGTAATAAAAGAAAATTAACATCAGCTAAAAAAACAATAACTGAGGAGAAAAATAGCCAGTAGAGAGGCTGTAGCATTTAGGAAACAGTTAAAAATGAGATGACTTTCTTTAGCTGTGAAACATTCCTCTCTCAACTCTCTTTACTCTTGGTTAGCTATCCTAGAGAGAGAAGAAATACCGCTCTCAGCTCCCTGTACCTCTCCTAATTTCTTAATTTTTAAACTTCCTTCTCTCTCTCATGATTCTTCTCTTCCTCCTTTTCTATTACATGACAGAGGCAAGCAAAGTAGCAATTTTCTTTTTCTTTTTTTTTAAAAATTCTGCCAAAAAAGAGGGGTAACAGATACAGGAGACTCTATATGTTCAGTGTACATACACCCACGTGAGCGATGCTAGCGGCTACAAAATAAACGGTGTTTTGTTTTAATTTTTATTATTTTAGTTCGAAGGATAAGCAACGCATACAAAAGTGAATTTATCGATAAATTCACATGAGGAAATAAAGAGGATGAGTAAAGATCCCCCGTACCGTAAAATTGAAATCGTTGGTCATACCCCAACCTTCCTTCCAATGGGGTAAGCTTTCCGTATCGAACGGTAGAGAATGAAGTACATCTTTGTTATCCTTATCCAACACAAGCGCTTTCTGAGATCTGTATGTCAGTATGTAAATATGCTCACCAATAGTTGCTATGCCTTCAGCAAAAATTTCTAAAGGCAGCGGATGCCGACTGATAACAGTTCCAGTGGACAAAAAATAATTCAGTAAGCTGGATTTACCCCGCATACCACATGATTCAAGAACTTTATCGGCTTCATACATAACATATCCCTCCGTGAAGCATTCAGTATTGTGAGGATATTCTGTGAAATTTGTCGTCTCAGGAGATAATTTAAGTATAGCAGGAGGGCGCCAACCAGAAGGTGAGGTGTCTTCTAAGGAAGTAGCTACCACAACACCTATTCCGAGAAACGAAAAGGAGGGAACCCACCCACCAGATGCTCCAAAGATATGCTGGGAAAGAGAAAGTATGGACAGCCAGAGCATTCCTATCAGCAAAGCGATGGGAAAAGGTGCTCCGTTTCTTTTTGAAACTCTGGAGTGCAGAGGCGAATTATAAAGAGTAGAAGGCGAGCACTTCTCCATCAACTTCATCGACTGATTGCGCAACGGAGAAAATGCTGCTTCCTTACAACGTATTGGCGGCTTCAGTGAAAATTCACTGGGTAAATCACTTTGAGTATTCTGAAGTTCCATGGTGCTGCTACCACGATTAACAATATATTAAGTAAACGCGAATATTCATAGAAGAAGCAAAAGTTCGGAAACGGGAAAGGTGTACGGAAAAGTTACGGAACAGAATAAGGAACATCAAGAAAAAAGCAGACGTCCTTACAACAGTAAACCAAAAGAAGATAAAGCAAATTTCCCAGTGTTACCCCTGAAAAATGAGTTTTTCAAAGGGATTGAGGACGATATGACGCAAAGTGGGAGCATTGATGTGTAAGCACACAAGTTAATGGGGAGAGTACGACTCATATCCCTAAAAATGTTCACAATGGAAATTCTTTTTAATTTTTACATAAGCACAACGGAAAAGAAAGGTTTAATGCGCAACCAACTGAGGAAGAGATAGGTAACACAAGTGCATTTAAAAATATAGAACGACCGCTCATTCGTGCAATAAAGGGTAGACCGAGTGCATTCCCATTCCATCCACGAGAAGAGATGTAGATGGAAACATATATTTCAGATTGAAGTAAGTGTTTTGTTGAGAATACGCGAATATGTTTTGCTACCTCTGTAGCTGCCCGCACTGTTCGGCGCGGTGAAGAATGAAACACGCTCGTGCTATGAGGAGAGCCAAGAAAAACAACCAGTTACACGTGATCGAACAAAACGATATAAACGGCAAGCCCCCCAAAATGTTTTCTAAATTTTGTTAACAGAAGAATGCATATAATTTCAAAATAAAAAACAGCCTTTATTCAGTAAGAAACCGGCTGTGAAAAATAAAAAAGTTTGTTCTTGTTCAGCTGAAAAATTATGAAACATTTTATTTGTGTTAGAAATGCAGACAAGTTAAGCAATTATTTTGCTCAGCTCGCGCCGATACAGTCGCCATAGAGTTGTGCTAAAACAATTCTTATAGATAATATATGTTTCGTATATACTTGCTGCAATACTTTATATAATGTGCGCCGAGCATGAAGTAACAGATTCTTTTTTAAAAAGTCTATTTCCGAGTGATTGGAGTTACTTACAACAGTATTACCTCTCTTGTATTCAGTTTTCTATAGTTTTTTGCATTTTGTGCAACTATTAATAAAGCAGTTGAAAAGATTACGACCATCACATGTGTCACTAAGGCAACAATCAGATGCACGAAGGCCGAAATAAATGTAAGTGCAATCAATCATACATGCTTTACAACATATCCACTCCACAATTTTCAGCTGTCAAAGTTCACAAAAGAGAGCATTTTAATAATTTTAAGGTGGGAAAAGAAGTTTATGAGTGGATTGGAGCTTCTAATCTGTAAAGCAGTCATTCCAGCTTAATCTTTTTACAAAAATGAGATGATTATTGTGATGACAAGCTTTTGTTTTCCTGAATAGAGTATTGATGCGCCAATAAAATTACCACCCGTAGTCATTGTCAGAGCAAAATGTTTCTTATCTTTCTTCTTGCTCGTAAGTGAAGGCGAGTTACTTGTTAAACAACAATTGAATAAACAGATATACAAAGTATTCGCAAGATGAAAAAAAGAATGTTTCTTTCGCGTTTGGGATAAGTTTACAGTCGTAGTAGTGGTCTCCTTGTTAAAAAGGTATTTTCTACGTTTTGCAGTAACACCCTCTCAATCTAACTTTCATTTAAACTTCTAAAAGCCTTTGTCTATAACAACTAGCTAAATGTGATGAATTATAATTTACATTTTAGGAAGTTCTATCATTGCTCTTGTAAATTCTGCAAAATGATAGAAACATATGGAAAAATAAGCACAGGAATGCTTTGATAAGAAAAATTGGGAAAAACAGTAGTGCCTTCTGCAATCTTGTAACCCCTATGTTTAGTATTTTCGTTTTCGTTTCTTCGTTGATACTTCAATCTGTGCTTGTGAAGCAACTGCAAGTGAAATACCGATTATGTAAAATGAGAGTACTCTTACAAAATTAGAATAAGTTAAACGGCTCACCGTCACCCTAACTTTTTTCACTTGGATAAAAAGGAATAGCTATACGTTACCCAGCAGAAAAATTTATTGCAAAAAGAGGACAAATGCATGTTCTGGTTTGCTTTTGATATAAAAATGGCTATCAAAAATCGAGCTAGTTTATGGCATGAACTTCCATCATTTCAAGAAAATGATATATTCTAGATTCTAATTGCAACTCTTTTGCATATGCGGTACCACTCCGTCAAAATTAGAAATAACAACTTGCGTATTCTGCTTTTTTAATTGTGTCGACGTACTGTCTATTAAAAGACCGCTCGGATTTTTCAGTAGTGAAATACGATTGTGGCAATTTATTTTTTATTTCTAAATTATATTTATTATATTAAAATAATAATTTATTATTTTTAATTGGAAAGCATAAATATACAAACATTTCTATGTGTACATCCCACTTGATTTATTTATTTACTTAAATGTTAGTTTTCCACTTGAACAGAGTAAGAATGAAATGACAGTTCTATAGAGATTTAACCTATTATATGCCCTTGCTTTCTAAGCCTAATGGTATAAAAATGTGAAGAACTCTTGCTAAATCTTTTTCTACAGGTTCTCCTGTCTTCTCTTCTATTTCATTTTCACAAAAATCAACCTGCGTGTGCGACAGGTGTCCCACACTCTTACCTCTCTACTATGATTCTGCCAAAAAGGGTGACTAAGATAAGACCTGACGGCTTTTGAATCTCTCTTGCTGCTACTAGATGTCCAATTAAGTAGTATTTTACTTAACAATCTCAATGTATAACGAATAGGAGAACTATCATATCATCTCCCTCATCGCGCTGCCACTGATTTTATCATTAATAGGGTGATCCTTTCCACCCCAGTAAGCAATCTTATTCGGTGCAAATGAGAGATACGGAATACTCAAGCCCACAAATCCTAAAACTTTATTTCACTTAAAATGAGTAAATAGCAAAAATCACACATTTCTACCAAGTAAAATAGGAAAGGAAGTTAGTATTTATTTTTATAATAAACAAAAAAGTAATTAAATTTGAGCACCTTCCCCCCTAGGCGGACCCCTGGTAAAGAAAACAGGCGTAGGTAGGAGGAAGAAATAATTACATTAAACAAAGTTTCTAGGCATACTTTTTACACATGACGAGACGAGACTGACTTTGTAGTTATAGAGGGACATAATTTCAGGTAGATAACTTCTCCGTGTAACTATACTAAAGAAGCCTATACTATAACTTTATGTAACTGAGAATAGCTGGAGATTCCTATGAGTTTAAAGATATAGCATGGTCTCTTCGTTAAAATATCTGCCAATAACTATTGTAAATGATGTGGTTATCCTAGTTTTTGCAGTGCATAAAAAGCATGTTTATAGCAAAATTGTTTGACTTTTTCTCTTAAAGCAAAAATCTACAATCATTTACACGCATAAAACTTGAAAAGGGAAACACTTTAGTTATCCATGATTTTTAAAGTTTTAAAAAACAAGCGCTACAGTCACTCTCTTATTAACACGCAGTCAAAAAAACTTAATGGCGGCTATAATCAAAGGAAGTGGCAAACACATTTAAAAAAAATTTAGAAACCCATAAAATGCGTGTATAGAAAGATTTATACACATTTAGTAGACTCTACTGCAAGTGTATTTAAAAATTTACGCTGGTAATTACAACATCTCATATAATCATAGTGCAGTCACAACTGCTTAGTATTTATACAAGGTAAACATTTTTTTAAAGTAGTTCATCCCTTGCAGAATAAAAATTTTAGCTGCTCACCTAAAACCTATTTTTAAAGTAAATTGTATTTCTATATTTTCAAACTTCTGATCAATTTTCATGTCGTAAGGAATCACACATTATTATCAAAAAAATTACACCCCGTTTGTTCTTACAGGATATTACGATTTCCGAATACATTACGAGTGCAATATAAACTACGTATACAGACATCAATGGATATGAATAGAAAAAAGAAGCAAGAGGCATTTCTCATAGTTTTATTTCAATAGCATAGATTACAATGGGTTTGAATGAATACTATGTTGTGTGTAAATATTTACAAGAGTGAATGTATAAAACTGCTGGATATCATTTCAAAAGTGAATGTAAATATTAGAGTGTAGGTATTAATGAGATTAAGAGCTTTAGGCAGAGAGCAATTTGATGGTGTAGATTCAAGGCAGACTATCTTACAAATCATAAAAACATTTGAATACTCTACAGACTATAAAACGTATTTCCATTCTTAAGAATTTATTAGCGGAATGTCTGAAGTATTGCGACGCTGTAACACCGTCAAACCGGCATACCTATTAGAGCACGGACACGTTGAAAAAAATTATAAATATTTGGAAATTTACAAGTAAAATTATAAGAAAAATCAATCGCTTTTACTTCCCATTGCATTTAGTAGAAATGGGATTGTTACCGGATGCAATTCCTCCCACAAAATCTCATTTTGAGGCGTTTTTATGCCTAATTTTCAAGATTTTTATAGAGATTAAAAGTTCTCTTATTCTTAAGAAAGAAAGTATAGCTCAATGCACAGTATCAAAGAAAGAAAAATCCTTTAGAAGTTATCCAAATTTCATTTTTTAAAAGATTTTTTCCCTTCAAGCTGTTTTAATATTTATAAATGGATTTTCCTTTCAAAGATTTTTAGTTTAAACACTTTCTTTTCTTTCAACTTAAAAGAAAATGTTTAAAAAATATAAAAATAACCAATTATAAAGCGATACTTGTCTTACGCGATCAAAAGTATAATTTTTGCCACAAAAATTATACTTTTGACTTCTATAAACAGTATTGTCACAGAGTTAGTCTATTTTTGATCTGTTTACAAATGCTATTTCTACTGTAATTCAATTTTTTTTTATATCACACACTCAGAGAATTCCATTGCCTATTTTCTTTCATTTTCACTACTTTCGTTCACTCTCCACCCTAAAAACGCATGAGAAAGCCTGTGTTTGCCTATTTTACAGTGTCTCTCATTTTCTGAGTGTACATACACACCTTCCAAGCATAAGCAGCGTTGCTGTAGGATTCATTCGAGTAATTTGATTCAAAATACTGGCATCTACAATTGATAGATTATTTATTCCTTTTATTCTAAACTGTTTATCCACAACATCCCCCATTGCAGCCGTTCCAGCATGATGCCAAATACTGGACATATACGTAAGTACAAAACGTGCCACAGCCAATGGATCATCTGGATCTATAGACATACAAAGAGAGTTTTAAAAACAGTAAAAAAAATGTTAAAAGAGTAGAAGAAATAGAACACAGAAATAAATAAGCAGAAAAGTATTTGTTTGTCTTTTATTTATAAGAAAATAATAAAAAATCTATACAAACTAAGTCTACACTTTTTCAATAAATTTTTTAGTAAACTTGTGTAGATGTTTATTTTTATTAAACTCAATTTTTAGAGTTTTTAAAATCATGCCGCTCTTTCTTTGTTTTCATTTACCTTTTCACAGAGTATACCTTAATTTCGTTAAAGCAAGATGCTTTTAGTTCTTTTTTTTTCTTTTTCTTTTTTGTTATTCATCTTTTATCTTTACCTCTCTCGGTTGCTTGCATTTCTCCATTATCCATCCCTGTCTTTTCCTTTCTCTCTCACTCCCCGTTTGCCGCTTGCTCTCACTACTGTCTATCTGTTTTAATAATCTTCCATCCTTGTATCTTCTTTTTTTATCATCCAGTCATATCTCATCCTCTCTCATGTCTTACCTCCCTCATTCTTATCCTCCCTTCTCACTCCCACTCTAATCTTCTAGCCCCTCTCTTCTCTTATCCCCTCTCCTCTCTCATTCTCCCTCACCGTCTCTCTCCCCCCCTCTACCTTTCTCATTCTCCTTCACCGCCTCTCTCCCCCCTTGCATCTCCTACCTGGTAGTGTAGGTGGAAACGTGGCAGCCCACTGATTTCCACTTGCCCCCAACCCCAAATTGGAGAGAAGTTCTCGCCGAGCATGAAGCGAGCGGAGAGAAGAATCCATTTCATGAGGGGTAGCTGTTTCACTCTGTGATACATGGTTTTCAAGGTGCCTTAAGAAACCAAGAAGTTCCATATCCATAGGTAGTTTTTTCTCTTGAGGTTTTATCTGTTTTGGAGGTGCATCTACTTGTACCTCTATGTCTGAAGTATCCTCTAAATGAAATAACACCGGATTATGACTTCTCAATGCATCTAGAAGCGTTGTATGTTGAGACTCTTCAACACTGCATTCCAAACCTCGTCCAAAGCTACAGCAAGGATCGGAGGCATAGCAAGTTTTTGTATACGTTGAATCATTCCATGAAAACATCTCCGTAGGTACACCTGTAGATGAAACAAAGCTACAGGGGAGGTGCTGACAGGCAGCTCTCTGCGAAAGCTGCAACGCGTGAGGGGGGGAGCTGCTATTCAATGGGGAGATGGCTACCTTCTCTTTTGGGATAGATTTGTCCCCCTTTGCAGAAATGGAAGAAAGGCTGTGTAGAACATTTGTTTCATCCGATAAGCGATTCCTTAATTCATCCAATCGTCTTTGATTTTCTCTATCTCTATCTAAAAAAGTTTCTTTGCTTGATAGTGGCACTGTGCTACTATTTTTAGAACGTGATTCGATCTCTGCCACCACTTCTCTTAACTGAAGGAAGTACATAGATGTGTGGGGTGTGGGGTTAGCAAGATAGCATTGCAGTTTGTTTTTATAGAGGCATGTAAATGTATTTTGCTCACAAGAGTAACAGAAAAGCTTGAAATTTAAGAGAGAGATTTGAAGATTTTAGTATGCTATTTTTAGCAAAAAATGTCTATCTCCATGTCTTTTTTAAAACTCTCTTTTCATAGGCAGAAGAAGGAAGCAAGAGAGATATATATATGGATTACAGAGAATTTCTTTCTCCGCCTATGTTGAATTTTTTTCTATTTCTAGAAAACACGATTTTTAATATAGTAATAGAGAATTAGGCTATGCAGGATACGTATCAAGAATAAATAAAGTTGTAAGCAAAAAAATAAATAAATTATATAGACCAAGTTTGAAGAAGTGTGAAAACTTTTCTATTATCTTGACTTTGAGAATACTTTACAAATAAGAATAAATTTGTTGAAAAAGAAAACCTGTACTCCTCTAATTATTTGAAAAGATATAAAACACGTATCCCTCCGTTTCCACTAAGCTTTTTTGTATATCACTCTTTTACTAGAAAAAAAATTCAAACACAGTATATAGTTCTCCGTTTTATAATTTTAAAAAATTTCCTATCCTTTTCTTTTAAATTTTTTCATGTATTTCTTCTCTTTTAATTTCCCATTTTTTTCTCGTAATTTAAAAAATTTCCACACATATATTTTATAAATGTATGCATCCTGTAGGATGTTGTTATGTGAAATTATTTTTTTTAAATTTATACAAGAAAAAAAGAGCAATGCTACAGATTTTAGTGTTAAATATATAATTTATTTATAAAATACTAAAAAGAATACCGCTAAATTAGAATTTAATCCTAATACAGAAGGCGCTCCAGAAAAAGAAGCCAAATTGAGTAGAATATCCAAAAATCCATTGAAAATTTTTGTTGGACAAGAATCTATAATTGTTTTTGTTTGCATAATATCCTTATAGGAATCACCATTAATTTGCTGCATAAAAAGGAAAAGTTATAAGTATAGATTAGATTTCTACAAAAAAAAAAATCAAGACAAAAATTTGTAAAGAAAGAAATAAATTGAAAAAGAAAAATTATAAAAAAAAAAAAAAATAATCAACACTAGAAAAAATTAAAAATGTGGAAAATACTACAAAATAATCCTTTATATTTTTTTTATAAAATTTTAAAAAGTAAAAAAAAAATTTTCATGTAAAATTTTTTTGGACATACTTATATAAACAAGATTAGAAAAGTTTGTCCGTTTTTACTACACAACTGTTTACTATTTTTTAATATTTTTTTATATATAAATTATTCTCAAGTAGTTTCTTCATAAAGCAAAATAACGCCTTTTTATAAATTTTTTTTTGTAACAAACTTTTTCTTGTTTAAAAAAAATTACATACTTTAGAAATTTTAACCACTAAGCGAAATTCCTACGTTATCGTCTTAATTTTAAATAAATAAAAAAGTTTAAGCAAAGAGCTTTCTCCAAAATATTTTTAAGGTGAGTGTATGCTTTATTTGTTAAATTCATTTTTAAAAAATGTTCATTTTTTTGCTTAAAAATTTTGTTTATTCAAAATTTGTGTTTTCTGTGATATTATTTTTAATCCTTAAATTTTTATTTTTTATTATTCTATGCTGCGTTTATCTCTTTATTTTTTTCCTAATTATGTATTTTATTACTAAATTTTTTTGTTTTTTATTTGTATAAAAAAAAGTGAACATTTTATTTTATTTCATTTTCTTTTTCAATATTTTCCTTATAGTTTATTCTATATATTTTTAATAAAATAAAATACATTTCATCCTCTCAAAATAAATATTTCAATTCAATAAAATAATTCTCTTTACTTTGACAATATTAGAAACTCCCCGAATGGCATCAAATAAATCTTGATCATTGACCATATAATTTGGATTTACATTTATTTCTCCTTTACTATTTACAGATACACTTCCACGAGACTTTGGCTCCGATGTAAAATAAAAACTTGCTGCTGCTTTTCTAAAAATTATAAAATTAAAAATAAAAATATATTTAAAAATATTTAAGCTAAAATAAATCAAAACTATATAAAATAAAATAAAGTAACGATAAGAAAAATTAAAATAAAAAAATATCTAAATAAAAAAATTAAAATAAACTAAAAAAATAATAAAAATATATTTAAAAAAATTATTATTTATACATACTGGAAACATTTATAAACAGGTGAAGCCAGTGGACAAAGTGTTTTTAAAAGTGGACTTCCAAAAGGTTCTTTAGAATGAGAACAATCTTCAATCACTCTAAATAAAAATTCAACAAAAGGATGATCCCTCCATTCAGGTGGAAAAGGAAAGCGTGTGGCATAAATGAGGCCTTCAGCAACTCGTCCACCACTCAATTCTTCAGCAACCACTAAAGAGCATCCCAAATTTTTCTGACCAATCCTTTAAAAAATAAAAATAAAATTTTAATAAAATAATATATATACTCCTGTATAAATACTTTACGTACTTTATAAAAAAATAAATTCTAATATAAAAAAATTACTATAAACTATTGCTTCTTTTTTAATTTTCAAAAAATTTCTTCAGTATATGTTTCAATATTATTTTTTTTATTTTTTTTAGAGTGTCCATACATACTACTCTCTACACTTAAATGTATAAAAAAAAAAGAAGATAAAACCTTTACTTCAAAATTTTTTCTAATAAAGAAATACTCTATTTATAAAAAAATGAGGGTAAGTAGAATAAATTATGAATTTTTTTTATCATAAATGAAAACTCTCAGATTATATTTTTTTATAGAGTATAAATTATAATTATTTTTTCTTCATCAATCTTAATTTTTTCTACAACATACACACAAATCTTTGTACGTATAATTTTCACAGTTGGGCCCAAATGGACGAAGTGCAGCAGTTTGACAAATTCTTGGTGGAAAAAGTCCATCTTTTGGAAAATCATCTTTAAAAAATAATCCAACAGGTATAAACGCACGATCTGAGAAATTTTGTCCAAGAAGAGGTATCTCTTTTATTAAAGGAATATTCAACGTTTCAATTTGCTTTTTAGGTCCAACACCTACACAGTATACATTTTTATTTATAGTATATAAAAGAATTTTATAAATTTTATTTCTACACATTTTTTTTATAGTAAAAAATATAAAAATATATAAAAAATAATTTTATTTATAAAAGTGAATTTTTTATTATTATATAAAATAAAAAAATAAAAATAAAAACCAATTTTAAATAGAAATTATTTTAAACAATCATGTATTGTATAAAATTTTATATTTTTCTGTTTATTGTTTAACCTCTAGTTTTAAAAATTATTTTATAAATAAAAATTGATTTTATAAGTGTTATTTATGCATTTAAATTTTTTTAGTATATATTTAAATATTTTTATAATATTCATTTTTTGTTTTTAATCTTATATGCATTTTTCTTATTATATATTTTTTTGTTATTAAAGCACTTATTCATCCTAGTTTTATTTTTATATCCAAATTATATACATAGAGTTCCTCTACTTCTTCATCTTTTTTTTTAACCTAAACACTCACTACGAATATTCATCTTCTTTTTGATTTTAAATAAGAAATCTTTCCTTTTTTCATTGTTTTTCCAAATTTTTCTTCTCAAAACTCTTTTTCTTTATATATATATATATAAAACCAACCAGATTTAAAAAGTAAGGCAGGTGTTAAGACGGCTCCTGCTGAGAGAATAATTTCTCCACCTTGTTTAATACAAGCTTTCTTTGGTATAGGAGGAATCTTTTTTTCAAATAATTTTTGAATACTTGCAATAGGATTAAATAAACTCTCCAACACACCTAGGAATTTTTACAAAAGTTTATAAAAAATATAATTCTTTAATTATAATTTTGTAAAAAAATTTCAGTGTTGAACATACGTACACAACAATGAAAAAAAATATAAATTCTTTATTTTTAAAAAAAAAAAAAAACTTTTTCTAAATATTGTTTATATAGAGACAGTGTATATAATATGTATATATATATATTGTATAAAATATATATATATAGTGTGTGTGTGTATAGAGTATGCATATATTTATAGTGTATAAGTATTATTATTTTATTCGTATAATAATAAATTAATATATTAAAAAATCAACTACTAATCTTAGTAAACATATATATAATATAAACTTAAAAGCATTTAGGATGCATTCAATTTTATAAAGCATTTACTACACATTTCCCATTTTTTGATATATTCAAAATATATTGTAATCTGTGCATAATTACTTTTTATATATTTATAAATTAAAAATTATATTCTATTTTTTTCATTCACCTTTCCAATTAATTTGTATAATTCCAAAGATTGAAGAAGCTGTATTTGAAGTAACTTCATTATAAATGCTACTTTTTTCATATTTTACACATTCTGCTGTTGGAATATCTCCACTGGAGAAATCAACTTTCTGTATAAAAAAACAAGTGAAATTTTTTCCTATATTTTTCTGTTTCAAATACGAGAAGAAAAAAAAAGAAGAGGGAAAGAAAAATGTAATGTCAAAAAAAAGAGAAAAAAAAAGAAAGAAATGTGTGAGAACAAAAAGATGAAATGTGTGCGAACAAAAAAAAGAAAGAGATAAAATATGAGAGAAAAAAGAAAAAATAATGAAAAAGAGAGAAATGCAATGTGATAAGATAAAATGTGAGGTGAGAGATAAAATTTGATGCGATGTGGTAAGAGATAAAATGTAAGGTAAGAGGTGGTAAGAGAGATAGATGTGAAAAATGCAATGAGATAAAAAAAGATAAGGCAAGAGAAATAAAAATAGAAATAACAATGTAGTAGAAGAAAGTAGATCAAACACTGTAATTTAAAGTAGTTTTCAATCATTTTTTTAATAAAGAAACTACTAAAAAAATTAGCTATCTTTAAAAACTTTTCACATAAAAAATTAACTTTTTTTTTTCTTATACTCTATAATGTAATAGTTAATAAATTTATATATATATATATATAAATCACATTTAAACTTTGTAATATTGCCTTTTCATAGAATATGTTTATCTAACATTCTTCTTCTTTCCTCTCTTGTGTATAGACACTCTCCTAATTTTACATTAACAAAAAATTGTATTACAGAGAAACGTGTGTATGTACACAGCATCCCTGCTAAATAAAATAGATAAAAATGTATTTTTTAATATTTTGAACTGTCTTTATAAATTTCTTTTACTTTCTTGCATTTTCATGTATATTTTTGTCTCTTTTATTTATCTTAACCTTATATTTGAAATATACACAAAAAAATATTTTCAATCCATTTGAATAGTTTGTCATAAACGTTTTAGTATCTATTACTGCAAATATTTTTTTGAGAGACAAAGAAAGGAGGTTAACTTTTATCCTTTTTTCTATCTTTACTATCCTGTATCTTTATAATATATCTTTTTACTCTATTATCCTATTATCCTCTCTCTATCATCCTATGACTCTACTCTCTTCTTACTCTATGATTCTATCTCCCCACTCTTGATAATAACCAGAGGGCACCGCCCGTATATCCATCTTTCCCCCACGTTACAGAAATCATTTCTTTTCCATCTTTTAAAAGGCAGCCTAAAGGATATATACTCTCTTCTTTCCCATTTCACACTCTTTAAAGACAGACCGTAACAGTGTGGTCCAAAATAACAGTGAGATTCTCTGGATACGTTTGATTTTCTGTAAAAAGAAACGTATCTGCAGACATTCTTGAATAATTATTACTAGAATTGAATAAACTGAAGGCTCTCCACATTTTTCCAAGTTGAATTTGTTTTGAAGGGGAAATAAAAGAGCTGTTGCCTTGAAGGATATCTTCATTGGGTGAAAATCCTATCGATTCTAAACTAAGTTGCCACGCTTTTCCATAAGGCAAAGATTGAGGCATAATATTGGCAACTTTATTTTCTACCCATTGATAAGCCTAAAAAAATAGAAAAATATAGATATTTTTCTATTTTAAAAAGTGGAGATACTTTTAATATTTGAAATAAATTGAGATTTTCTTTTAAAAAAAGTAAAGATAAATTGAGGAATGTTTTTTAAAAAAATTGAGAAACATAAGAAATTGTTTAAATAGATTAAATAAAAAAAAATTTTTTTTTTGTGGATAAACAGAAGAAATAGTAGTATAAAAGATTACTCTCAAAAAAGCAAAATGTGTGGACATTTTTTTTTTTTAAATTCTTTATTTTCAATCTCACTATATTCACAATAAAATAAAATAAAAACTTTTTCTATTAAAAAAAAAATCAACTTAAAGAAAGAAATCTTGAAAATAATAAAAATGTTTCTTTTCCTTTAAAAAATATACTATAAAAATAAAGTTTGTTTTTCTTTAGAAAAAGATGCTTCTTTGATTATTTTTTGAATAGAATTAATGTATAGTTTTTTACCAAATTTTTTCCCTTTTTATACTCCATAGATCCATAAAAAATATAACAAATTTTAATAAAAATAAAAGTATTGAAGTTATTTTTTAGAAATTTTTTTTTTATAAAAAGAGTGTTTTTTTTGTTGGAGTTTCCAATTTTTTCTACATTATTTTTATAAAAAAAAAGTTTCTACTTTTTTCAATAATTTACTCTCCCATTTTTTTCCTCCCAACGTCTTCTCAATGTATTTTAATTACACATGTAAAATGTTTACTAAAAATTTTTTTATATACTTTCTAGGTTCACAATTTACTTAATTCACATTTCCTCCTTTTCATTTTATTTTTACCTCTTTCACCATCTTTGCATCCCAGGAAACCTCAGGAAAAGATTTCTCTAAATAATCAAAATATTCATTCAATTCTTCAATAAAAATAGCAATATTAATACTTGTTCCACCACCAAGTACATTGGCAATATGTGTACGTACACCCTGAGGGGTGGTAATCAACTGGCTAATACTTCCATTTGAAATTCCAATCCCAGCTCCATTGATGTCCAATGTTTCTGAGGTACTTGAGCGACTGCTTCCTCGTTCAATTAATAGCGTTGAATAGCCTGTCAATAAAATAAAATTTAGCAAAATTCTCCTGTTTCTTTTAATATATATTAAGAATGTATGTTTTATGCACTGTATAGAATCTTATGCTTTTTTCAATTTTATGTATAGATATGTTTTTTACGTTATAGTTTATATAGTATGAGATTTATGTACTGTCTAGAATACTCTACATTTTTTTTTACAAATTTTATTCTATAAAAGGCAGAAGATTTTTAAAAATTAAAAAAAATTAGTAAAAGCAAAATCAAGCCGCTATTACAAATATTACACTCAAAGAAGCAGGCTCTACTTTTTTTTCCTAGCAGCTTTTTAAGCTATCTTCTTTTTTCTACGGTTGAATCCCTATAGTTTCATTAAGTGAAAGAATGCGTTTACAAATTTTCTAAAAATCAATTTATTTATTTTTTTCCTTTTTTCTGTATACAAAAAATGCTTTTCATGCTCAAAAAACTATTTTTTTGGCTTTTATTTTCTTTTATAAAATACATATTTTCTTTCTTCTATTACATACACATTGTTTAAACCTATCATTGTTTTTATTTTAGCAATTCTATTTCTAATTTGAGTATATAAAGGCTTTAATTCTTCCTATTTTCATAGTATTTTTTTTATACTATTTTCGTTATAGTTTTTTCATGCATCTTTTTCTTTCTCTTTTCTACTTTCTTCCCATTTTGTTACTTTTCTCTCAATTGAATATTTCTTCTCTCAATGCATGATTCTCCTCCCATCTCCTCGCCTCTCCCTCCTCTCTCTCACTGCATTTCTCTTTCGCCTTCACCTGCAGATGCTAATGTAAAGGCCAAGGGGCAGCCAGCAGCACCTCCTCCAACAACAATATAATCATAAAAGTCAGTATTTGAAGTGTTTGCTTTTCCTGTATTGGAAACAGATTTGTTAGTGGCTGTGCCAACAGCTTTCTTTGGAAAAAGTGTGTTCGATATTCCAATGATGCTACTTTCTGCAAAATTAATATAAAAAATTTCTAATAATCCTCCTGTGTGTTATAACCAACGTTTTCTCCTTTATAAATTTGCAGAGTTTAGTATAGCTATCCATCAAACTTTTTAATCTGGAATTTTGTATCCCTCTGGATAGTCCCCTACTGCTATATATGTTTTCTTTCTTTTCAATTTGATTTTCTTTCGACTAGAATGTGATTGATTTGGTTTTTGTAACCCCTGTGTGTCTCTAAGTACATTCATGTAAATATTGTAGTTAATTCATTTTTTTATTAATATTTTCATGAATTCATTCAAAATATTGACGTATAAAATAAACGACTGCTTTTCATAAGATTCCTTCCCGCATTTCTCCCCCCATGAGCGTTCCTTGCTTTATTTTTTCCCTCTTCCATAGCTTCTAAATGCTTTTGGATGCCTCCACACTTCTTTTTATAAAACAAATAGTTTTTTTACATTACCAAATAAACCGTGTGTTTCCGCTGCCCTTACAAACAATAATGTGGCATTAGGAGAGCAAAATGTTGAGAACAGCTGCATGTAGGGTTTAAGGAGAAGAACAGCCAAAATAAGATAAAATGTGTTTCCAACGAAAGTAGCAGCCATCATTGTGGTGTAACCTTTTTAAGAAAACGAATTATGAGATGAAAATTCTCTCCGAAAAAACTAGCTGCAAGAGAAATAAAAAACATTGCAAATTTTGAGATATCCTGAAGCAAAGGGGACTTAGTCGCACTCCTTTTGAACATTTTTTCTGAAGCTTACATAAAAGTATAGCGTAGGCATCTCTCCCCTCAAATTTATGTTTACATTGCTCCTTTCTAAACAGAATTAGACTAGAAAAAAAAAATAGGAAAATTGCTTTCAAAGCATTTAAAAGAAATAATGCCCCACAGTGCTATATAGCATAAACTCTTCAAAAATCAAATTCCCGTAAAGTTTTGATGCTTTCCTGCAGAGGGATGTACAGAAGGCTGCAACTGTAGAATAAACATCCAAATAGAGTACAAAGCGCACCCTAGTGTTTTTCTACAGCTCCACTATTTATAGTTGTGAACTACCATATGAAACCTTGTTTTGATGAAGAAATGAAGGGAGGTTACACACTTACCTATTTCGTACCTATTCAAACAAGTAACTTCACTTCTTCGAGGAAATTTTTTGCTTCTTTTTAAAGACCTAAAAGTACGAAAAATTATGCTTGACTTCAAGAGAAATGCAAAGTTTTCAATATGTATAAACGCTTTTTGGCATATATACACTAGGAGGGCGCAATCTAAAGTTAAAAATGAAAAGCTTTCATTTGTTTTTTATTAAGAATAAGCTGCTTAGTTGCGAAGGGGTACATGGTAATAAATACTATTCCCTGCTGTGTAAAAAATATAAATTGATAGAGTGCATAAAGTGGAAAAGGATTTAAAATACTAAACAAAAAATCGATGCAAGTAGAGTTTTTTTTCTAAAAGAGGAATGTACCACTTCTCGGTAAAACTTCGGGTAACAGGCGATGTTTTCGTGAAGCATCTATCAACCTTTCACAGGATAGATAGAAAATAGCTTACAGAAAACATAATTTCGTGGAATGTATTTGTGTGGATTCTCTAACCTACCTGTTTTACGAAATTCCTTTACACATAAATCAAAATTCAAAACTATGTATGGGAAGTTGAATACAAAATGCCATACACAGAAAGATTGAGAAGGGGGAACTATTGATATAGTCACACTGTTGAAGAAAGGAAGACGAATAAAACATTAGCTATGTAAAAAGGGTCATAAAACTTCTACTTTTTTCGAAACCTAACTTAAACAATCTTGCATCAAAATACAGTAGTAATAATTTTACCTTTTCTATTTCGTTTTTCTTTCTCTTTAAAATCAATTTTTCAAATGAGGGCAAAAGGCATATAGGAGTACACCACGTTCAAAAATTCTTCGTGTGCTTTTAGAACATAAGCAGCTTCTACATGTTTAAAAAGTTGACAATTAAAACAGTAGCAGAAAGAAAAATAATGATCCAAACGTATTGCAGTGGTGTGATTCTGCACAGTATCGTTGATACATTGACTTTCTGTCTTTAGAACAGGCTCAATGGCTCCCAGTGCTTTAATATAGTAAGACCTATTTGGTTAAGTTGACTTCTAAGGCTATAATTTACCAAAAATATTCACGATAAAAAGTTACAAATGATAAAATAAAACACTCTTACAATAGTAAAATTATCTGCTCCGCAAAAATAATATTAAAACGAAAAAGCTACAAATCAAAAGATATTGTATGCTCTGATTCAAATAAAGCGCACTAGGTGTGTCTGAACACAGCCACACACTGCTGATAAAAGCAATCTTTCAGTGCACCTCCTTTTCAGCATATAAAAACAAGAAAGGCGATGCAGAAAAGAAGTCGAAAAACTTGAAATTTGAGCTCACAAAAATAAAAACTTTGAAAGCGAGGTTGGTACTGCAAAATTCAGCATATAAACATGTTTTCTCCTATGGTCCTCTTACCTATCCACGCCTACAAACAAGATAACGAAAGAGCACATACTTTCCCCATAATTAGTATTTGCAGCCTTGCTTTCTGTCCTGCTAACGTTTATGGATATGTCATAGTGCACACCATCGTACCATTACAACTACTGGTGCGTGTGCGCGGGTTAAACAGGTAAAATATGCACTCTACCTGCGTTCTGCAAAGCAAAATGCAGCCTCGATATAATATCATGGCATATGTTGCATATAGCACAAATGAACAAAACAAGTATACCACAGGACTTTCTTCCCATGTATACTAGCTATTTCTGTTCCTCTCTGGATTCCGCGCGTGGCGAAAAATTATCGACTACAAAAGTAAGGAGAAAGGGTTATTTCCATTCCCATCAGTGCGTATGAGAAGTAATGGTTCAAGTATTCATCGGAATACTGAGAGTAGAAAGAAAATAACTAATTGGTGAGTGATTTCTATGGAAAGCAAGTTCACTACAAAACAATCAACGAAGCTGTATTCCTTGGTGGACTGGACTACTGCTTCCAAAACGCAACCATGCGCTACAAATGTTGACCAAACCAAAATAGTACCCATTTTCACTTTCCATATTGTTTTCCTTTTGTAAAAAGAGATACCTCTATGCAAAACAATGAGGCTAGGAAGGGTATTTTATTGCTAATGGGGAGTAATCTTTGTCTTAAAAATTACTCTCCCACACGTACGATACCTGAAGAAAAATAGAACGGAGAATATATGTTCTGCCCAGGAAATGACTCTTGCCAACGTAATAGTGCTGAACTGTATAGCTACAAGGAAGGTTCGGAATATCTTATATTCTGAATAAATTAGCAATTCAAATTTTGTTTAATATGGAAACAATTTACTACTTGAAAAGGCATGAGGAAAAAGCAGTTTCAAAGTTGCTTGCTTAACTATTAATTGTCACATTCTGGATTTGCTTCAAGGCTACACGAGGATTTTGTAAGAGAACATTTAGATGATATTGATAGAATGTAATAACAAAACAATTAGGATCTGTCATACTGCGAAGTGGCAAGTATACGTTACCTTCAAGAAACAACAGTGTAATTGGAATTGACTTTATCTGCTGTGTTGTTTTTTCTAAATTATATTGACTATAAACAAAAAGGACAATCCTGTTTCATTTCTATCAAAGCTTTTCTTATTCTGTTGGCGTAAAATTATGGTGTACTGCGAATGTAGTACTAATGACAGACCTATTTTAGTGGCAACTGAGCACCACTTTTAGTATATAAGCATTTTGAGGTAGTTGCGGTAACAAAAATGCTATACAAATAAGATAATTGTGGATAAAGTCTATTTTCTTTCAATATACATCGTCATGATTCTGAGATTGCTTGAGTTTAAATTTGCCAAAATTTTAACAGTAGAGACCAACAATCTTATCTTGTTGACAATAAATAAAAAGTGCTACTTTCTCTAACTTATGTTGAATGATCTACCAGTAAAGGTGATGAGTGCAGCATTTCATGAGATAAACCGATGAAACAGTTATGATAAAAGGACAAGGTTGATTCTCAGAAATGCCAAAATTGAAAATTATACCAACTGTGACGCAGTTCAGTGGCAGCTGCATTTATTTGTGTAAAGTACTTCGCTGCTGGCTGAAAAATCTAGCAATATAACAGCGAATATGAGGTCTCATCACTCCGATAGTTACGCTTTTTCTACTTCGGCATGGCGCACTCTGTAATGACAACATTTTGATGATTTCGATGCAAAACCTATTTCTAATATGCCTACTGAAAAATCATGAGCTGAGCGGGTGGTCTCATAATTCTTTTGATTTTTTGGTAACAGGTTTTGCTTAGGGTAAACGGAAGCAATATAGCAGGTTTGCTGTTTGTGATTATTCAAATAATATGGCTTTTGTATCCATACTGCATCTTGTTGGACCGAGTAAGACAACTTTTTTTCTTCTCTTTTGTCCCTACATCGTAAATATTTTTGAAAAGTCTTTGAGCAATGTCTGTTCTACCGTCAAATAGTACTCCTGCATCATCTCATGGTCCGGCAAAATCTCTTTTGCCAAGCACAGGATCGGCCGCTCCTAGTCTACCGTTTCTTGGTGATGATGATGATTGGGATTTTTCACCGGAGTATGCGCAATTTCTAGCGGATAAATTTCCTCCTGAAGACTTGCCCTTATTTGCAGATTCTACTCCAGGTAAGATGAATCATGTAATCCTCTTTCTTTTTACTGCATTATCTGCGGGTACATTATCTATCTTCCTTTTCCTTTATTAAGATACTTATTTTCTGCTATTGTGGGGCTCCACATGCTTTTAATTGAGCATTTTTTGTTTTAAATTAGAAGAAAGGAGAAAACAAACGCAGAAAAGGTTAAAATTTGCCAGTTTCAGGAAACTTTCATAATTTCTTTTAGGGAAATCAATGTATTACTTTTACTAAAAGGCAGTATATTTCGAATGTAATTTTGCTCTTTATCTTTTGCATATGCACTCTCACCGTTTTGTATTTAATCGTAGCCGACATCTCTGACAAGCCGGCATTTCAAGCCCTTCAAAGTATACTCTACGATGACGAAACACCCGAATCCCTGGCCGCTCATTTCAAAGTATAGTTAGAAGCAGTATTGAAATTAGAATAAGCAGTTGCTTGTATATAAAAAATAGCTTACTCCGGCATAGTTTGTTCGATGGTACGTACCTCTACCTTCTACGATTGCTTCTTCAGGTAACAGGAAACGCGTTTTTGAAAGAAGGAAAGAAGTGGTATGCAGATGCTTACATTTGCTATTCCAAAGGCATTGAACAGAACTGTAAGGATGCAGAACTACATTCTCAACTTTATGCAAATAGAGCACAAGTCAGCTTTTTGAAAGGTATCGTATAATCTTTCATGCCATGTTCCATGCTTTTTTAGAATGTGTATACTACTGCAGATTTTGTTTTTAAAGCAGAAAGTATGCTTTAATTTTCTTCATATTCCAACTCTCCTATAATTAGCCTCGATATAGCTCTCCTCTTGAATACTCTTTGATTTATTTTAGGAAGCAGTTTATTTGTTCTATACGTTCTTATGGGTGTTAAATTTCCTTGTATAAAATTCATTAGGTGACTGGGTCAAGTGTGTGGATGATTGTAAAAGGTCATTTGAATCTAATCCAAACAATGTGAAAGCGTACGTTCTGCATACGCATTGCGAATGACTGCTTTTGAAGTAGCGAGTTTACAAGTTTATTTTAGCATTGCAATGATAAAAAATGGAGGTGTTACTCTTTGTATGTTGCCATTTCCTGATTCTTCACGCATATACGCGCTCCATTCCACTGAAAAATGCATTTCACTACTTTCTATAAACCCAATTTATTATGTTTTCTATTGCTTGTTGATTGGTATTCTTATCTATTTCCAATGATAAACGGCTTGATGCCCATAGTATCGATAAAAAAGATTTTTTGCTGCATTGTTTAACTATAGATGCTATCGTGCAGCAAGTGCTTCTATTAAACTTGAGTTATATCAGAACGCTCTACAGTTTGTTGAACAAGGCTTGAAAATGGATTCTACACCAGAAAATAGCAGAAATGCATTACTACACATGAAAGAATTGTGCCATACACGCTTGCAAAGCATTAAAGAAGCAAAATCACGTGCAATTCGAGATAAAGCTTTACAAGTATGTTTTCAACTTCAAATTAGAGGTTATATATTTGAGGCAAAGCGTGAAAAAATGTTGTTGGAAGTTTAGGTGATTTACATGCGAGTAGCCTGCAGGCTTGACTATGGCTGTAACTGAATTGAATCTACTTGCAAGGTTTTTGAAGGAGAGTCACATTTTAATAGGAATGCCTACCTAGATAGGTAGAAATTCACCTTTATTCCCTGAACGAGGTTTCTACTCTCATTTCTTTATATGAAACTGTAGAATATCCCTCTTCGACTGTGCCCAATCGTTGTCAAAGAACTATGTAGGATTCTCTAATTTTGGGGGGATAGAAAGAGAAGAACTTTCTAGTATATCTGATAGATTCTAATTTTGCTATGGGAAACTCAACTTTGGCAGCAAAACTATAATAAGGTTGCTTGTTTGCTGAAGTAATGTATTTCTCTTTGTAACAATAGCACATTTTAAGCAGTAGTTCTGCTTGATGAAGTTTTCTACAACGAGAGAGGTTCCCATTTTATCTCTTTGTTACTTTTAATTGAAGTAGAGTGACACATATACGACTGTGAAAATAAAAAATGCAAATAGTACAGCTAAAAGTTGTATTTGCCAAACGTTCACTCCTTTTTAGTGTTGAAAAATTGCCCTTACTTCTTTGAGTTAAAAATACTGCAGAAATAATGTTTGTTTCTCTTGTTTTCTATGCCGCTCTATACGTTTTATATTTCTTGTGTGCGTTACTTCTAGCCACTTTGATTATATTTTCTCCTTGCAACAAAATTATATTTATGGTATTGGTGATTTAATTTTATGTTATTAAAAACGTTTGCTAATTCCATTTTATGGCTGCTGCTCAGATGTCAGCCTCTAATGAAACCATTTGCAACACTCTACTTAAAAGAGGTAACATCTATAGAGATTGTGGCCATGAGAAAGTAGTTATACTTTTAAGAAGTTGCACAATTTTAGGAGGAATATGGGAGTTTATTGTATCTACTCCTGTCTTTTAATATAAGAAATTTTAATAGTAAAATGCAATAGGACTACTAAAAGGAGGTAGATTCCTCTTTTACAGTTTTTACATAAAACTATGCTTCCAGGAATCCATTAATTTTAGAAAGGTATTCTACGGTTAAAAATGTTTCAAGGATACTTTTCATTGTGCTTGGTTACCAAATTTTGCAGGGATAAACGTGATTCTTCCTGTCTCTGAATTATTTCCTGGTTCAGACGCTGCCATTTCTGTCAATACAGCTGGAACATTCATTTGGCCAGTTCTTTTGTTGTACGTTTTTGTTTTTATTGGGCTTGAATTAGGAGTTTTTTCTTCTTTTGATTCAAGAAGAAATGTAGTTTTTTGAACATGTATTTGATATGGGATATACATCTTATAAACGCATCTGAAACTTCATAACTTGAAAGCCTTCCTCTAGCATTTTATACCCCTTGTATGTACAACTCTACCGAGAAAGAGTGCGAAAGAGTTCATTCTTAATCAGCTTGTATTTCCAAGTATTGATGAAATATATCGTTTGCAGAGTCACTCTATACGTTAAGGAACTCTAATTTTTTTTATTAATGATTTGGCTCATTGTATGCAGTAAAAACGTTCTGTATTGTTTGCATAGGCTTGAAGAAGTGGGAATCAAAGAAACCATCGTTGCTTTTGC
Organism: Cardiosporidium cionae; assembly: GCA_015476325.1. Taxonomy (NCBI): domain Eukaryota; phylum Apicomplexa; class Aconoidasida; order Nephromycida; genus Cardiosporidium; species Cardiosporidium cionae. The sequence goes on from JADAQX010000504.1 coordinate 29,807, forward strand.
AGAAAACTTATCTTTCTCTGACTATCTAAAGGAACTTTATCCGGGCACTCCGCCTTTTCCTGATTGGGATGAAGGCGGGAATCATGTTTGGCATAAGCTAAACGTATACTATCAGGTTCTACACTCAAAAGAAAATTTTTCAATTAAATGATGTAAAGAATGTAATGCTATTTAAGAGTTGATATTCATCTTTTCTTCATATTTGCACTCTTTTTTTAGTAAAAATAGTTTTCTCCTATTACTGCGCTATTTTTATTTTGTACGTCTTCTTTAGCCTTTTGAATCTGAAGATCAACCTATATATAAGGTCCCTCAGGATATGCTTCTTTCAAATGTACTTAATAGTGTTAAAACAGCATCTAAAACACTTTGCTTTCATATTACAGTGAGTTGCATTTTTAATTTTTATTCATTTGTGTTATCTCGTATTGAAAGCATCCAAACAGCATTTTTTAGATGCGTTCTTCTGATAGTGTAGAATCGTTTGTTTGGTGCATCATTTATAAAAGCCAAACTCGCTATTATAAAATGCAGAGATTTTGTTTATCCGAATTATTGCATAGCAATTAGGCTGGATAAAGTGTAATATCTACCATCCTGTTATTCATTCTTCTTGAAATGTATCAAACATTTTCAATATATTCATGTTTGTATTTAAATACTTTATATGCATGTTTTCATATATTTGTGTAAATTGCAATGGTGCAGATTAAAAGTTCGTCGTTGGAAGAGAAATTTTTATCGCAATACAACGTGATAAAGCTCTAGCTATGAATAGTTTAACCTTGTGCATCACGCACATTCATTTTTTAGAGAATTTTGTGGTTAATATGACAATAATATCGGCGAGGTGCTACATACCTCAATAAGAAATTCGAAATGACAGTGCACAAATTTCAATCGAAAACACTGCTATCACCCCAAAAATAATTCACAGTAACGGCTCTGCTGTACTTATTTTTGTATTGCAGTCATCGCATTTTGATAGGTGGTAATTTTATCTTTCTGCCTTTCTATTTTTTAATCGCTGTTTTTGTTTCCATAGAATATGATCGCACTGAATTAAAGATAGCAATTATATTTTGATTATGTTCTTAAAGAAGAACAGCATAGAGCATACTCAACACAGATAGAAGCACAGGTTTCATTGTAAAATTTTCAACTTCTGCGAAATTGACAAAACAAACTTGTTATTATTAGATTTCTCATAAATAACAAAAACGATTAAGTAATATAGAAACTTTCTGGTAGAAAAATGTTAGTTTCTTTCAGTTAGGATAATGTGAACGTAATAGAGAAACTCGTTTATAATCACCAATAAAAGACAGATTGTTGACGGGAAGTATGTATAGGATACGATTTCGGGAAGAGCATGCAAGAATATAAGAAATTATATGTTGTATAGACTCAGTGCATTTGTCTTTAAGGTGAATGTGTTTACAGGCACATAGCTTAACCAAAAAAGCAATGGCAAATACACTGCTTAGCATGCCTGTTTTATTCCAATGTGAGCAATTAGTAATATGATGAGTCAAATAGTTAGTCTGGTAGTTCATTTTGTAGAGCCATTAACTTTTACTTGCAATCGCGAGTAAGTGATCGAGGTGGAAGAAAGTTTCACACATAGTTCTAACCAGTGAAGAAATACAAATATAAAAATTACAGGGAGAGAAGTCTAATAATATTTGAAGAGCATAATTTTGGGAAGCTCCTACAAAAGTGTTGGCAACCAAACTACTACTTTGAGTTTGTACAAATGATTAATTATTACCCATTTTATATATTGTATTCAGCATAATTTAATTAATAATTTTGCAGGGAATTGAAATGAATTTTTCGAGACTTCAAAGGCAGATAATATATTTACTTCTTAAAAGATATACTTTATCGCTTTTATTTCATTAAAAGTTTCTTGTTTGTGGCACTATAAACGGTATTTACTTTCCAAAATTACGCTATTCCCTAGGGTGCTCTCTGCGCTAAATGTTTTTTGCATTGCTTTAAACAAGAATTAGTGGCAGCAATGCAAGAGCCTTTAATCAGATACAGGAAGGATAGTTGCTTATATAAAAAGGCTTTGTCTGCAAGTATCTTCCATTTTTTGTGGTAGCATTCTTTTCTGAGTCAAGAAGCATGCGGGTGAATAATTTGTAGTTACGCTTGTATATCATTGCATTCGAAGAATATTTTGAATGCTGTAATTACTGCTGGAATCAACTTCGTTAACTTGCGAGAGCCAGAATTTTATACAGTAAAAAGTAATTTTGTTTTACTTCAAAAATTCCACTTTTCAAAGCAGCAAAAAGTATGTGTCTTACATTTTCATGTTTACTAGTGTATTACTGTTAAATTATAATAAGATACAAACAAATTTCTGGAAAGGCCACGGCCCTTCTTCGGTGATGCTGCTACATAAATATATATTTCATTTGTTAGGATAACAGTTTATCTTACGCAATTTTATTTGACATATCTTCAAGTTATACTTTTAAAAACTTGTTTATAAATTTCCCCAAATTGACAGACATAAATATCAAACATAGCCTTCTGATGATTTGCACTCGCAAGCTCAAACTGTGAATTGTCTTATATATATTAGAATTGTATTTAACTGGCTTAAAATTTTAGTTAGTTTTACCAAGACCATGAGCGGCAGATAAAATGTTTTACTTACAACGATTCTAAACACAAGGGGTACCGCATAGAGGATGAGGCCACTGCAAAAAGCATGCTATCCGGATTTCCAAGATGTTAAGAATCTTCAAAGACTGGTAGTAATAATGGAAAGAGACAGGATGGACGATTTACTAAAAATAAGCATTTTAATGAATCTGAATTCAAATTTAATGGAAGTTAATCAGCTGCCCAAACGTGTTGCACTGATAAGCATTTTCTAATTTTAGGAAGTCTGAAATTGATATCATTTTGAGTGTAAAAATATGAAGATTATTTATATATGGTTGTATTTCTGCAGAAATACAACCATATATAAATGTGTTGAATAACAAATTTGTTACTTTTGATGATTTGCTATTAACTGTCCTAATTTAGTAATTTGACACAGCCTAAGACAAATTAAATTTCTTGATAAAGCCCTTTTTTCTATGATTGCTCCATTAAGCACCAAGCGCTTAATGCAAAAGTTCTCGGTTCGAGTTTACTGCATCACTACATGTGCTCAATTAGTGACAGCTAATTATTTCAGTACATTTTCGGGTTAATTGAGAACTAGGGAAGCGATACAATTATAGAAATCAACATGGTTTAATGCAGTTTTTATTTTTTTAAATGCTAAATGTGTGAGGCTTGTTTATTTTTCTCTGAAATTAGCATTGTTGGTAATGTCTTATTTTTACTGAAATGTGTAGATAGCCTAATTTTCTCCAAGTGATTTGTTTTCAAATAGCATATATTCTATATTAAATACTTGGATGTTTTTATTAATTGAGCCAATACCTCAGGAAGCAGCTGTCCAGTAGTGTTCATTAAAATAAAATTTTTGTTCATGCCACTGCACATAGTTAACTTTTATACCTCATGAATAATCTTTAGAAGCCAGTTTAATAATATTTGGTGAAAGAAAACATCCTTTTCCACATATTTTTATTTATTTTAAGGAACGACATCTTTCCAAGGTTTATTCTCTAATTGAAAAAAGAATTATTTTTTCTGAAGTCAAATATTATGTAAAGTAAAGCATGCTGTCATTTGCATTTTTAGTCATGGCTCCGTTTTAGTAAAATTATCGAAAGTTCCTTAAAAAATTACACGCTTTGATCCTGTACTATGTGTAACATAATTGGCATTAACTCCATGAGCAATGGTAGTTTACCACTGCTTTATCACATGTGAGTTTGTTGTTTTACAAGTGTATCTTACTTTTAATTTTTTCTGCTTATATTTTTGTTGTAGTCGCCGACAAGATTAACGGAAGAATTTTTCAATGTTAAATATTTAGAATGCTACGAATATGTTCTTCATGGAAAGCGCTAGTATTGATCAACTCGGAAAATTTATGTTTTGCGTGTATCACATAGATTTAAGTTATCGACATAACCTTACTTTGTTTTATCATTCCAAAGTCGTAAATAGGCATATATATTCCATGAAGAAATATTTAAAGTCAAAATAGCACATGCGAAAGTAATTTAAATAAATCAGGCAACTTTAAGAAGGTTAGCCTCTTATAACAGTTGTCATGAGGTAAATTTGGTTGAGTATCTATCTTTATTTCTACTTAGTAGGATGCTTTCCCTCTAGATATCACTGAGAAATGCCAGGGAAGAGATAAATACTTACTATTTTCTATTTATAAAGGGGTTAAAATAAAAGCTCTTGCATGTTGCTTTTGCTCTCTGTCTCGAAATATCCTATTTTGCAAATGTTCTTAACTTCTTGTCAATGCAGTAATGTATTCAATTCTTCCTATTAAGGAATTTTGTCGTTTTTCTGTGTGCACAAAGAGCATATACTTGCTGCTCAATGCTGTCATCTTGCGTTATGCTTCCAATTTACAGTTTCTAAATCAAAACTTATGCAAGCACTAGAAGAAAAGCACTGATAAATTTAATATTACCATAAAATTTTCCCCCTCTTTTTATGTAGCATAGGTTCCACAAACATCTGTGGGAATGCCAACAAATAATGCTATAAAATGCCAGTAAAGGGTATGAAAACAAGTTAGACGCTACAAATTGAAGGCGATAAAAATCCAAATAGTTTTATAAGCATACTAGACACTTCGCGCTTTACATATACTAATTTGAATTTGGGTTTCATATTGCATTTGCTATTTATTATTCTATTAAAAACATAAATGTCAACGTGAGAAGCAAATGGCCTTGAACAAGCTGCACAATCATCGATGAGACGCTCTCTTCTCTTCGACTGAACAACTCGCGCCACAAGTATGGCTGCAGAAACAAGCAAGCGGAACCGTCCATGCAGGTGATTGACTATGTCAACATAAGTTTTGCAAAGAAACATGCCAACACCTTACTCATAAGTAAATAAATTTGCAGCTTCTTTCGTCGATGTTTTGTAGTATCGATATCTCTCACATGTGTTCAATATCAGTTATTTCCAAGAACATTACCTCGGTAACGGCTTATTTGCTTTACATATGCATTTTCATAGGAGCTCGGACTTCACCTTTTAAAAAATCGTCCTTAAACACTAATTCTTGCAATTTTTTTCCAAGTCATTTCTTTGCCTTTTTTTTTCGTTGAGGTGCAATATTTTCAGTTTGCAACTGAACTCTTACATTGAATTCATTTTTTCTTTCTATGCCTTGAAGAGGATGCTGCCTGTCAACCAAATTAATGCTTTAATTTGGTTATAAGCCCTTTTTGTAAATACAATTCTATTTCGCTCAGTCATTATTGCTTTATTTATCGTATTGAGTTTACTTTCGTCACAGCTCTTTGTTGTATTCGAATTTTCAACGAATTCTCTTCTTTTGAAACCATTTCATAACCCCATACCTACAAGAATAGGCAGTTTTTGTATGTTGTACAAGTAATTATGTTGCCTACTACTTAGGGTGCAATTCATTTTTATGGACCATTGAAATTATAGTTCTTCATCAAGCTTCGCAGCAAATTGATTTGTAAACCAACTTCGGCCGCAAATTGACCCATTCTAATTTGTTTGGTGCCGCTGAATGGCATTTCGGTTTTGTCTTTGTGTAGGTATTCTCTTCACTGTCTGAATATCTGACAACGAAAATGCATGTAGAACATGAAATTAAAGCTAAGAGCAATCGGGATGGGATACCAAGCCTTGCAATATCGCTATCAGGAAAGGAAAGAAAGAAGTCCGTGCAGAATGTAGAAGTGGCAGAGACGGTTGATAAAAATGGCGAAAGCATGCCTTTCTACGAATGCGTAGAGGATTACGTGGACAAAATGGGAGGCACGCACTATATTCGAAGGATTCTCATCGCGAACAATGGAAATTCTGCTGTGAAGGTAAACACGAGAACTAGGGAGATTCTATAACTTGATTCAGGCAATTTACTAAGCAGGAATAAGAGATTGATGGAACCACATTCTTTATTTTTCTTTTGGGTCGCTATTTCGTGTTTCATTACTTATTTTTTCAAAACTATTTGACCGGTCCCTTCCGTATGATTTATAGAGGGTGTGGTCATTCTTTCCTTTACTACGTGAGAATAGTGGTAACGTGCTTTCAAAAACAATTGATTTTTTTAAACTATCATCCCGACAATCCATTGTCTTCTACGAGGAGTGTACGTACACCCTATAACTTTCTTATTAAGAATGCTTTGTGGTTCTTTTAAATTTCATTTTCAAAGGCTATTCGATCCATGCGGCATTGGGCTTATATTACGTTTGGAAATGAAAAGGAGCTTGAATTTCTTGTTATGGCTACCTTAGATGATATTGAAGCGAATGCTGAATTCATTTCAGAGGCAGATTTCTACATCGAAGTACCGTCAGGCCCTAATAATAACAATTATGCAAATATTCAGCTCATTGTCCAGGTAATTTTATTTGCAGTTTCCTATTATGATTTTAAAGGATACTTTTGTAATTGTTTTTACATTTTTTTTTTCCAAAAATAATGAGAAGTGTTCTTCAGTTACAAAAACAGAAAGCATTATCCGGTTTGCCTCTTTATATTTTCTTCTCCGTAGTTTATTCTATTTCATACTATTATAACACGGAAAGAATAGGAGAAATCCTCTCTCTTTTTTTATGGGAAACATTTCTCTGAAAACTATCTTAAATACTTGTTTTTTTACAGTTTTTTTTAGAAAGTTATCATTTTTTTCAATTTGATTTCATTTTCACTTTTTTCAACAAAAGACAGTATTATTGTTTGTTTTTAAAATCTTTTCCTCGTTTTATCTTTTCTAAAATTTTGCTTCGTCTGCTTTTGTCAGTAATTTTTCCTTGTCAAAGTAATTAGTATTAGGATTTTCATTTTTATACTTTCGTTTTTTCCTTGTGAGAATTCTGAGTTTTTTTAGTACTTTTCTTTACAAATTTAGAATCCACTATTTTCTGAAAATTTCTTCTTTTTGCCCTCAAATTTCCATTGCACCTCATTGTAGTATTTCCTCTATCTGCTTTATCTTTTCTATATTCTTGAAGCCCTCTGATTAGCCTTCCATCGTAAGATATTCCTCTATTTTTATTATGTGCTTGACGATGTTCACTTTATTGCTTTATCTACAAAAGTTACTATTTTGAAGAGTAAAAACGATCCTATAATGTAGAATTTATCATGCATTGCTTGTAGAAATCTTAACTACTAATCGCAGGCGTTTCTTAAGCTCTCATTTTATATGTGTGCTTAAATAGGCTGTATTTTTAATTTTTTCTAATCTCCATTCTCTTTTGTCTTTTCTTCCCTGAATTCTTTCCATTTCTCTTCCCCTCCCTCTCCTCTCTACTCTCTCTACTCTTTTTCTCTCTACTCTCTCTACTCTTTTCCTCTCTACTCTCTCTACTCCTTTCCTCTCCCCTCCCTCTCCCCTCTCTCCCCCCCCCCCCCCCCCCCTCCCCCCCCCCCCCCCCCCCCCCCCCCCCCCCCCCCCCCCCCC
>JADAQX010000505.1:0-37374 GCA_015476325.1 Cardiosporidium cionae
GGGGGGGAAAAAGAGGGAGGAGGGGGGGGAGGAAAATAGAGGGAGGAAATAAATAGAGGGGAGAGGAGGGAAAACTAAAAAGTTAAGAGGGAAGACAACAGTTTAAGCATACTGGAGAGGGCATGGGGTATCGAGAACTATAGTTTTGGTTGGAGACTAGATTGAAGGAGAAAAAACTAAGCCTTCACTTTGGCAAAAACAAAAACGAGGCCAGGTTTTTCCATCTGCTGGATAGTCACGTTTTTGTATCTTGAGCATTTTTTTAAATAAGGAAATATACACCCTGTACTTTATGTTTTGTATCTCCGTTAGAATAGTCTGTTTTGAGTAAAAACTTTTACTTTCCTCCCCTCCCCCCGCTACCCTTGTCAGCAATCTTCTTTGTGTAATCAAAGATAGTTATGCATTAGGAAAGCTTAGTTATTCCACTTGTATGTAGTCTTTGCGTAAAATGAAATTTCTTAAAAATTTTGTGAACTAAATGCAAATTGGCCACTAAATATAATTGCTGTTATGTGTGTTTTCTTCAGGCTACTCCAATGCTGCAATCTTTGCTGTGCTGGTATATTGTGGAAAAACAAACACGGCTACATTGGACCTCCAAGCTTGCCAAATCAGTTTTGATGGAACTCACATCATACTATACTCCCTTTCGTCTGAATGCTCTCTGCGAATGTATTCAATCTCTTATTCAAATTTTGCAAGTTTCGGATATGGATTTAGAGGTGTGTCGAACGCGGTGGCAAGGGGGGATTGAGAGGGAGAGAGATGAGAGAGAGAGAGAGAGAGAGAGAGAGAATAGAAAGAGAGAAAAGGGAAGAGAGAGAACGACCTTCCGTGTGTCTCCGAATCACCATTTACCAATGGTTATTTGGAAAAAACGAGAAATTTCTTGGCTTGGATAAGAGAATTGGATTTTTTAGGGAAAATAACGCTTGCCACTCAACTCTACAAAAACGTGTATTTCAAATTGCAGAATAAGAGGAAAGAGTGGTATTAAACATTTTTTATGCGGTTTCGTTTGTATTTATACAATTTTTTTTTAATAGTTTGCCACCACCTTCTCTTGGCGACTTTCGAACTTGGGTATATTTTCATCCCATTGGTTCTCTCTCTGTGGTGCCTTAGAAGAGGCATTCACGTATGCAAATGTAGATGCTTTAGCAATAATGTTGGAGTCACTGGCGAGACTTCGTTGCCCAAGCCTTGTGGATACACTCAATCTTTTCCCTTTAGTTTCTACTGTGACTGTTTTCACGGTTAGAACCTCCGTAGGATATTTACTTTAGAAAAAGATTTGATGGGTAATAAAGAAACATTAGTGCAATAAAATGTTCTCCTATCACATCCTTCAACGCATCTTTTAATACAACTCTTACAAGAGATTTTGTTCAAGCAAGTATTTTTTTCATGGGGTTCAAACGAAATCTGTAGAAAAAACTACTATCAAAGCGAGAGGTTGTGTAGGGTAGTTTTTTGGTTGTCTTTTGAAATGCAACAGAAGGGTTATGCTAATAGAGAACTAAGAAAATTCTGTTTGATTTTTTGCAGCTATTGTAAGGGTTATATGCTAAATATCTTTATTTGGAACTGAGGCACACTGTCTACTTTTTCCCTGGAGTTTCCTTTGACATTTATACAAAAATATTAAATTATTTCCTCCGTTTTCTAATTTCTTTTTATAAAGAGGCACTTTTGTAGGCATTAACCCCATAGGGTATGATTGGATTAGGGTACATTGAAAAGAATAGATTTTTTTTTATTTATAAAATTTTTACACACGGTAAGGCTAGTTTTGTTCGACTGTGATGCAGTACATTCTATAGTATTGTTCATTTCTATTTACTTTATTGTTATATTTTATTTTTCTGTCACACAGATCAATGCTGCTGTTTCCATTCTGGTAGCCGCTGCCACCTTTGATTTAACGCAACGCCCTTTGAGTTTTCTTTCCGAGTTTATATTTCCAGCAGCACACTATATCATTGAAAATGTATGCTTTATATTTTATTCAACTTTATAAATGGTCATGTTTCTGAGAACAAGAATTACTTTATAGTTTCTCTTTACATAAATCTCTAGTGGCTAGAGAATGTAATTTTATCTTTTGCTTTGATCGTTTTCTTTATGATTTATTTAGCAAGTAAAATGAAGTTAGACCATTCGAATTGAACGTCGAATATTTTTTTGAAATGTATATTTCACAAGCTGAAGCAAACAGGGATGCATTACAGCAGTTACTCTCAAGTTTTTATGCCGTATGCATCTAGAATATTGCAGTTAATCTAGCTTTTCCCTTTTATTTATTCCGAATCAAGGAAATTATATTTCAAGTGATTCCATCTTTCAAATTTATTAGTTATACACTTAAATTCTTTTGATTAGCGCAAAGTATTTTCCGTCTCTGTTGCTCTTTTTATTCTCTGTCTTAATTTATACAATGGTATTGCATACTTCAGAAAGCAGAATTGCATCCCTTGCACCGCTTACTTCTCCAATTTGTGCTCTATTCCACTATCCTACGTAATTGTCCAGAAGATCTTGAGAAGGTATTTTCCTTAATTCAAATAGTGTTTTTGACAGTATCCTATGAAGAGTTGCTTATTGCAATACCAAACTCAATGTGATGAAGAAGACCGTATTGTTTGGTGTTTGTGTGTATGTGTCGAGAACCACTTCTCTTTTTGCTATTGGATAAAAATATACAGTAAATTTTAACTTCAATAGGATTCTCATCCTATAACAGCATTATCTTCATTTTGTTTTCTCTCAGTTTTTCCGTGGCTTTTTGGAAGATGCTAGCCATGAAAAATTTGTGTCATTATATATCTCATTAGAGAATAATCAAACAGCTCTGAATCAATCAAGTGATCCTTTAGATTGGTTTGGGAAGACTCGGTCACATTGTTTATATACTTGTTCTCCTCTGTCAAGAATTCGGCATGATGTAAATGACTACTACAGTACGGGAGATTGTTTTTATGAGATGGATGTCATTTCTAAGAAAGAATTATCTTCTCAATCGATAGATTTTTCAACATTCTACTCCTCTGATTTGAAATATTGTGAAAGTGGTGTTAGTAAGAATGGAGAATTTGAGGAGCTGAATATACATCCAAGCGCTCTATTTTTTCAGAAAGTACTTAATCTGAATTTAAATATTAAAGTGATATAAAATTTGCTGTTAGTTTACACTCTGCCTCGTGGTGATGGCTTTTACAATTGATTAAAAATCATGGCTATATTAAGTAATTACCTCCCTTTTGAAATAAAAACAGAAAATGATTTTACTGGAAGAAGCAAGCTTATCTGACATGCAATTCTGACAAAAGATGCAATTTAACTTTATATGTATACATTAAACGAAAGGCGAATGTATCATTTCGAATGGGTAAAAAAATTTCTGTATGGGTATAATGTTTGGGTAAGTTCGCTGTTTTTGAAGCTGATAGATTACCATAATACGTCTTTAATCCCAAAAACTAGTATTTGCGGATCTTATTGAAGCACTCAGTTAGCTATGACCTGTACTTATCACTTTTCAACCTAACCTAAAGAAACTGGGTAATGTGGCATTTTTATGTTAAAGACTCTATTCTCCAGATTTCTGATGAGTGAAATTTTCAGATTGATGCTCGCTAAAGTTAAGTCATCAAATAATTATACAAGTAAGATTTAAGCACCTAGTGATTGTTTTTAAGCTTTATTTGGTTCCAGCATCTTATAGACAATTTGCTTCGTACCTTAGACTATTCAGACATATCATCCTGTTTTAGTAATTGCGAGATAGTATATTCTTTTCTGCTTGCAGAGGGATGATTGCAGCTGCTTTTATTTATCGCAGAAAGAGTATATGCACTTTTATGGCATCAATGAAAATGATGTATTAGGGGAGATTGCAAACTTGATGCATATTCAAGATTAACGAAATTAATGCAATCAAAGAAGTGTAGTCGAAAACAATTTGTGCTTAGGGACAGAAAAGAACGATACTGGAATATTGTATCGATTATTTAAGGAGAAAACCTAATAAAAATATATATTTGAATGGTTAGCATGCCACAAAGTTCACACAATTGTACTTCATGTTAAATTAGAGCACCCCGTTCTTTTTTTATATACACAAACTAATGTAAGTTGTGCAATTATTTTGATATGTGATGATATCTTCATTGGTAAGTTTACTGTTCCTGAATAGTGAAGGGCTGAATGATTAAGTAGCACTAATTTTTAATCTTTTATTCTGTTTTAGTTTGCCAATACATTCGTTTTATAATTTTAATTTGGCTTGATATTTGGATATGGCAGCTACTTTGTTTCTGAGATAATTTATAGCATCTATGGAAATTTTTATCTTGTTTATACAATGGGCTAGTGCATATGCCTTCTTAATTGAAATTACGATAGTGGCAAGATTTTGGGAAAATCAAACGATTTTTTATGACAAACGGATTATCCTATTCGTTCAAATTAAATCGTTAACTTTAGCAAAGTGTCCAATCTTGCCAAACCTACTCAGTTTTCTAGCAGATAACGTGGCCTGTTTATGTATTACCTCTACCGTATTACAAAAATAGTTTCTACTATTTGTAAATTTCCTGAGCAAAAGTAATCTGGGCAAATGCAAAGGTGAAATGTTCTATATGTCTTTAAACTGGGGGTACTTAGGAGCTTTTTGAATTGATTGAATAAAACAAAACGATGAGTCTATGTTATCGCTTTCCAATTTTCCAAATTATTAAGGCTTATATTAATTTACATGTGAAACTAATACAGTACTGCTTGAATGTAAAATTCGCAAGATCGACGCATTCTTTTAAATTTTCCGTTGTGAAAAGTCAAACAACGAATAAACAGAAGTGAATTCCTTTTGTGCTGGAGCTTGCAGGTTATTTAATTAGATCAAGTTAAAAGCAATTGATTTTTTAAAAGTTTGGTTGTTTTTTAAAAGCAACTTGTTAGAATTTACTAAAAAGAATTTTATTGGTTTTATGCATTAATTCGCTTTTTTGTATTTGCTTGGCTCATTCATTCTTGATCGAAGAAGTTCCGTTTCTGCAAGTTAATTTCAGTTACTCGTACTTATATAGTCATGAAATGCGTCTCTGTTAGTATTTCCGGCGGAGTTTTTTAAATACATTTAAATTGTATTATATGAAACTATTTTATGCTAATTTCAATTGTGCATTCAGTTTTGCAACTGTTTTGTTAGCTATTCCTTTTAATGCAGGTTTACAATTAAGCTGGGCAAACGTATCGACGTTTTTTTGGGAGATTCTTTGTTTTTATCTTTTACCTAAATCTACAGCTGTTTTCCACATCAAAAAGTATTACATTTAAGTATAGTTAAAACAATGAGAGCTGAAAAAGTAACAGATGAGAATATTACAATTTATCTTCGTTAAGCCTCTTGTTATGCTTGTTGAGTACAATACACTTGGGTTCGGGAAATTAAGGATGTAAAATACTTTGCTGTTTCAATTTCTGCTATTTCAATATTCATGCTGTGCGTTAAATAAAACTTTTTCATTGCTTGTATCTTACCGATTGTATTTTCTTGTGAGACAAACAGATTAAGCATGAGTGCACTCTAATCGAAGTATTTCTAGGATGTACTTATACGTAATTGAATGCAAGCCAAAGAGAAATTTATTTGTTTAAGCGCTTACAATCAAAGTAGCTAGTAATATTGTCTTTTTCTAGTTTGCAATGCACCGGATGAGACGAGGTGTCAGCAAAAGAGGCATTTTTTAAATTGATATCCAGTCAAAATGAAGAGTTTTCCCGGTTGATTTCGACAATTCGTAATCATATATGCAGCTAGATGTATAAGTTCTGTTACCAATCGATTCAAGAGTTTTCCTATTAGCAATGCTAAATGCTTAAGCTTAGCATCATTGGCATAGTTCTCTTCCGTCCTGTTATGCAACACGTAGAACCTTTACATGAGCAGTCGTTCCTCGGCCTATTATGCTTTGTGAGATGAGTCAAAACTGCTACAAAACCTGAAGAAAAATCCCTAAATTATTTTATGCGCGATTTCTATTCAAAATGCTCCCTTTAACAGCCACTTTCCACAATAATATATTTTACGATGCATCCTTAAGAGTGGCATAATTTTATTTACTTTCTTGGACTATTCGCAATAATAACACTGGCAATTCATTGATTGATTGTTAGATCCTTCTGCTTTCGCAAAACTTATCTGTGAGAAAGAGATCGTGGAAAAATTTTCAGGCAGTAAAATATATATACAATGTGCTGCTAAAAATTTAATGGTAATAGGTTTGCCGCAATGCTTCCCTTTCTGTGTTTAAAACAAAACAAAATTTCCTCTTATTTTTAATTTTCCCATTCCAAATAAAAATATTTCAACAGCCAAATTGTATTTATTTCGCAAAACGATAAGGATGTTCATTCACATCATCTCGATACCCGTATTGCGCAATTTATCAACTGGAGGGGAGCACGACTTCGGAGGGGGAAGGTATCACTGACACACTTGTGCAACATAATCACTGCTGGACAGCAAATATTACGTAGCACTGTAGGCAAATATTTGTAGCAGCTCTATTATTTATTTTCGAAGCAATGCCATCTAATTTTGAATTCCTTCAAGTTGAAATGACAAAAAGATGTGTATATGCCAGAATATTGCATCCCCAAGCGAGTGCTTTTCATCTACTCTTTCTTCATTTGACATGTGTTTCTGAATAATTGAGCGAGATTCTGCAGAAACGCGCGCGCGATGCGAGTGTGAAAGAAAATATACTTTAATACTTGCTAAACAAAAAAGGTGCACATCAAAACTGTTGCTTCTCATTCAAGATTCTCTCTTTCTGAAAACTACTTGCATATGGAAAAAACATGCATTTTGAATTATCGAATCTTTAAGCCTATGAAAATAACTCAACAACTTCTTATGGTTCGATATTTTTATTCTGGCAGAGATTTTGTACACCCGTCATAGCCTTTCAACCGAAAAGCATAACACTGTTGTTTTTTTCAGGAAACAATATCCGTCAAATAAATGTCTTAGCCATATTTCAACGAAAGAATAAAGTGTCTTTTAAATCTTTAATCAGATACAATATATATTTTTCAAGTGGGCAATCAAGGGTATTTTAGTTAATCCTGAGGCGGATTTGTAGGCTAACCAGAATTCACTATGCCATCCAAAAATATAAGTCCCACTCCGCCTGCTCAATTTATTGGTTATTCTTCAGTTAAGAATGCAGGAACAACTCATGTGCTTCGCAATTTCACAGGCAACGGCACACTTCGTTTTTCGAATGGTGATTCTTATGAAGGGGCATTTATTAATGGAAAGCAAGATGGAAATGGTAAATACTGGTTCAAAAACGGAAGCTACTATGAAGGCCATTATAGCCAAGGACAGCGTGCAGGCATTGGTACATTGAAGCATTTTGACGGTAGCTGTTACGCTGGTAAGTGTAAAGAATTTTTTAGAAAACATACAATTCCATATGCATTTATGTAGTCATTTGCTTGAAAACCTGAATTTTGTTGATTAAGTTAAAAATATTTTAACGTACTTTCTTAGGAAATTTTCTCTTTGGTTTAAAGTCTGGAAAGGGTACGCAGAAATACGTTAATGGAGATATCTACTATGGTGATTGGAAAGATGGAAAAAGGCATGGGACAGGGGTGTATATTTTTAGTTGTGGCAATGAGCAGGTCAAATTCTCTCGAACCTTTCTATAGTTAGGCGTCTTTATGATCTTTATTTCATATACTTCTTTTACCACTAGCAAATAATATGAACATCTTGAGAAACAAAAAAGATGATATAACGTTCAAAAGTTGGTTTTAGAACTTGATCTGGACGTTATCTCCAACAGAATAACATTTTTTTTGCAAATACATTGTTTTCAGTTAGTAGGGCAATGGAGCGCAGGGGAATTTTCTGCAGGAAAATGGGTTATAAATGATTCGATGGAATACGAGGGAAAATTTAAATTTAATGAACCACATGGAGATGGAAAATGGGTCTTCAGTAACGGTGTTATTGCTGGCCGTTTGTGAGATGCAAAAACAGCTAAGTGGAAACCATAAGAGGAAGAGTAACTATGAAACGGAAGTACTGAACTAGGGTTGCGAAATGATGAATATTTCTCATAGTAAAAAGTCAGCGTTCTGCAAACCGCAATATTTGGCGGTACTGAACATCTACATCCCAGTTACACTGCTTACCTTCTAAAATCCTGGTCTTTGTAAGTAAAGAAGGAGTAATTTTTGGCCTTGAGGATCTTTGGCATTATAGTATTTTGCACCAAATCAACATATCTCGTGTGTTATATAATAAACCTTTCTCATACGCGCTTTTCAAAAGGATTATAGTCGACAGAATAGCCTGCAATAAGTATACGTAGAATCTGAGTAGATAATCATAGTTTAAGATGGCGATGATTGGACACGTTCCGCAATTGTCATAATTTTAATAGGCGCTTGGTTAATTCACTGTCATCTCGCCAAAGATTTCGAACCTGATTTCTTCTGTCGTAAAATCATGCATCGTTTTTGCACGCTATCCATCGGTAAGTTTTGCGTGCTTTCTCTTTGTCACTCTGCTGCAGTGTTTCTTAATGTGCCATGTTCCAACAAATAACAATTCAACACACTAAGGACTACTCATGGTGCTTAGCAATCTTGAAAATAACTGTATTTTTATTTGCTATCACCAAATTGTTAATGTTTCAACGGCTTTTGCTGAAAAAGAAATGCTTTTATGTGCGGCGAATATGCAACAGTTGATGATATTAGACACACCCAGCATGCAAACAACTCGTTAGAGTGCGCTTGATGGTGTTATATTGTCCAAGCTGTGCTTGCTGTGGTATAGTAGTGCACTACCTTCATTCCAAGTAGTAACGAATGTAGATGGAATCTTTGCGAAATAACTACGAACTGTATAAACTATTGCTCTTGATTCACGAGAAGTGGAAGCTACAGTAGCGTGACATTCTCTTGCGGTAAGGAACATGGCGGTGGTTAGGCAGCAATGACGACGTGATAATGCTAAGCACCTACGGTCGTTCAATAACTTTTTCTTCATATAGTACAAAACTCAAGACTTAGACGAAGTAAATGGCAATCTTGTGGAAAATTTAGCCGGAAATTGCTTTTCGTAATATCAACTATCGAGCTGTATGGGCATTTACACCTTTCAACGTAGCATGATATTCTCTAAACGACAATTTCTTGACAATATGCTACAAAGCTTAAAGATTAACTTACCTTTTAATAAACAAACTGCTCTTAACTATTTTTGCTTCTCAATTCTATAAAATATGATATTATGACTTGAGTTCTGATTGATTCCACAGAGAAATGATATTGCAGCCTGCCCTAATGTATGATATCGTTGGTGTGGGCACTATCCATGCATTAACTTACTCTCGAATGGCATTCCATTCATGTTGATAATTTATTACATTGTTGCATGAGTTTAATAGTCGTTATTTCGGTTTGGGGTGGGTTACAATAACGTATTGGCTTGGGTAAGAGAATTTGACAAAACGATTGTTGGATGGTATGAGTACAAGGGTATGGCGGCACCTTTCAGGTTGTATAATATTTCGAGAACGTAGCTAGCGAATTAGTTGTAAATGAAACGTAAATAGTTTGTTAACGATACTTCAATTTTCGTTCCTGTACTAAAATATGATTGGAGTTGTGTACCAGAAAGTTGTATGTACTGCGTTTGTTTCAAAAGCAGCGGCATGTGACAGTAACCATGTTTCTCTTGTTCAATACTTTCATGCAATTAAACATTGAAAACATCTACTACAAATATTAATCGACAGCAAACGCAAAGTATTGCATTTTCTTTGCTCGTCGCCTTACTATACATATTTTTAAAACGAAACAATGCTTGGATGCTGTATTCAGAGCTATGATCCTTTCCAACAAACTGTAACAGCATGTAGTATGCTGTAGTGGACAAATATTGAATGTTCGAGTTGGTTCTGCGTTGCTGTATTCAACTAATAAGGACATTATTTGCTTCAATGTGACAAGCATCATTTCTCCTTACTCCTTTCGACTAAAATAAGGACGAAACTTTTTATACTTTGCAAATACTTTTGTAATATACAATTCCATCTATTTATTATTAACTTCAAATTTGCATTTTTCTCTCATCTGTCAGTCATGAATGGTTGCAAAATTATCCAGCACGTAAATATAATTTGCTCTTGGTTTATGGGATAAACTTTGTATATCAATCGTATCAGCACGCAATGCATTGACAAGGCTGGTGGCATTGGTATCAAAGCGGAAAGGGCGGGGAGCAAGTGCTACGGCTACGACTCAGTGTTACGCACGCGCTTTTCGTGAATGAACACGACGGAAAGCTTTCTGGGTAAGTAGTCTTGTTCTTCAAGAGAATTCCATTTATAATTTACTTTTTGTATGATGTAATCATTTAGCGAATGACGGGGTAATACCTGAAAAGTTAACGCATATCTAACTTTCGTTGAGCCACAAATTCCAGCGCTATCTTATATGGGTTAAGTTGCATACAATTATTGAAAAAACACCCTTTGAAAAAAGGCTCACTTTTCGCATCTACATTATAATACCTTAAAGTTTTCGCAAAGTAATTATATAAAATCTAAGCTTTTCATGAAAAAATAAAAAGAAAATAACAATTGTTCATTCGCTAAATAGTTTGCACCCAATTCCTAAAAAGTTCCTAGGTGATTCCTCATGCAAAATTGTTTATCCAACTTCATGATGTCAATTACGGGCGTATAACTTCAAACATAAACTAACATTTATGTTAGTTGTAAAAGTCAAACTTAAAGTACAAATTAATTTCTCCTTTACAAAAACTTTCTGCAACGCTACGTGGCACTACGGACACATCCATAGGGACCCGCAGGCCGGCGCACGAGCGTTTCCCTAGTAGTGCGGTGCGATCATATTCCGCATTCGCGGGAGATGTTTTGCACGTTGGGAGATATTCCGCCATTTTTATTTTTTTTGCTGAAATCGTAAATCTTCGGTTCTATTTCAGCACAAAATTTTCCGTTGCCTGGATTGTATTTGATTGCTTTGATGCGTTGAAAAACAACTCCTTTGAAAGCTATTGTCTCTTTCATCAGTTTAGAGATTGGGACTAGGGTATGTCTTCTCTCAGTTGTCTCTACTTGTATGAACATATGATGCTATTGTGCCATGCATCATTGTTCTCCATCCCAAATATGCCGAAGCTATTTGCGAGTGTAGCGTTATTTTATTTTGATTACGAGTCTAAGTAATTCTATTTTTTCAGTATTGCTCTGTACGCTCTTTTGTGTCATGCTCAGAATTGGTTTGATGCTCCATATTGCACATGAAGATGTGCTGTTGCCATAAAATTGAAATGAACGTCATATGTATAAATGCAATGCTTTCTATACCGTATCTGCACCACGCTTTTGTATTCTACTTTCAAATACTAAAAACTATAGTCTAGCCTACTCTAAATCTGTATTATTATATTGCTCCATAGCTTTCAAAAGTTCAACATATTTAATTAATGTATGACTATTGAGCTTTTTACAGTAAGCTTTTGCAATTAAGAAGTTCTGATCAAGAGTTTGAAGTACACGAGACTTATTTTGTGGTTTCCCTTATATTTTGCATCTGTTTTAATGGTTTTTCTAAGGATTGGTGTTGTTGAAGAAAAAATACCTACCAGTCTAGTTTTGCAATGGAGGACCAATTCCAACCGACTCGAATATCTTCTTTGCCTAACCTCTATTTCTGTACAGGGAGTCTGAATAAGTTGGAGGAGGTTCGGTCCATATTGAAAGGAGTTGTTTCTATCCAGCATGCAAATATAAACTGTGAGTGCTTGTTTATTTAAGGCATTTTCTGTACTCTCGTCACTTTTTAGGTTGCTGAAAGCAACAAGGGTTGCGCTGCAAATTTTTACTCTTCTGTGATAGCATATAATATTTCTGACTATGTTTTGTGCCGGTACAAATCATGCCTACGTTTAAATTCGAAAAGTGTAAAAATGATAGTGGTGACTATAAGTATTTTTTTCAATTGAAAAATTTTCTAATGATAATGCGACGGCAGGAATTGTGGTAAATCAAACCGAGCAACATCTCGGTTCTGTTAACTTGGCTTCAAGTCAATTTTAGGTGAATATCCAGTTTGAACTGTGTTTCCATTTGCGTCGCAGTACCGGAGTTACAAGGTGAACCTGCTGAGATAGCGAAAATGAAGTGTGTACGTGCCTATGAAATTTTAAAGGCTCCCGTTATCGTGGAAGATACTAGTCTTTGCTTTAACGCGCTTGGTGGATTGCCTGGGCCGTACGTGTAAGCTATTATTTATTTTATTTTTTGTAACACGGAAGTAGTATACTTTTTTATGTTTAATATAATAATATGAGTCGACCCAGCACATTTCAATATAGGATGCCGTAATACGTTTGATTCCTTTCAAAAAGGGGAGTAGACAAAATTGCTTTTTATTTTGTAACTATGAGAATTCATCTGATGTGTAGGAAGTGGTTTGTGTCCAAGCTGGGCCTTGAGAAATTGTGTATCCTTCTCTCTGGTTTCCAGGTGCGTTCTCTGTTATATTTTGAGTGTATTTGTTGTCTGGTTTTTCGGAGTCAACAATTGTACGCATTTGATGATTTTTTATATTTTAATAAAACGTGAAGGAGAGAAATCCCAGCGAAAAAACGTTGTAGGTAGTTTTATTCGTAAGAGCTTAACGTAATTGTGATATGTTCGAAACGTTTTTGAAAATGTCATTGTTGTTAAGGACAAATCCGCTTATGCGCTTTGCAATGTTTGCTTGTGGGATGGGCATAGTGAACCCCGTGTTTTTGAAGGACGTGTCAATGTAAGTAGCTTTTTTATGTTATGATCAACGTATGATTTTTTTCATTTCAATGTAAAAGATGATTGTCGTTTAGGGTTTGATCGTTGAACCACGAGGCCCCCGAAATTTTGGATGGTCTGGAGCTTAACTAATTGTTTTTTTGTTATATTGCTTTAAAGCATCTTGCTGCTTCTTTGCTACCTCAGGTTTTTTATAGTTTGTATGGTTTCTGCTGGTTGTTAAATTTAAAATTTTAAGTTAATAGTATGCTGTTTTGAGTACGAGTAATATTTTTGTTAGTGATAACCCTTGGTTGCGTTTTTCTCTTTTTCGAATGTAGGGATCCTATATTTCAGCCGTTAGGTTTTGAGCAAACGTATGCAGAAATGGACAAAGCGGTAAAAAACAAAATTTCACATCGACTTGTTGCTTTTAAGAAATTAAAGGTGAATAAAGGAATCTTTGTTAAATTCTACATGAAAAAGTTTTGTCTCTTTACTCTTCAATTTTTTCATAATTAAAAAATCTATCAAAAAGTGTTTTCTTATTTTAAAAATTCTCTTTATTTTGCAGGATGTTTTGCTTTGAGCAGAAAGAATGTGACCTTATGTTATGTACCTTCGATGGAAGCTCATGTATTTATAATTTTTATTATATGTAGTTCAGAAGCTCATAGATTTATACTTTTTTTATATGTGTAGTTCTTTTTTAACCACCCTTCGTTCTGTGTTAATGCGAGTTAGAGTTCTTGAAATTTTTAGTTGTTAGAATGCTTGTGTTTTCTTTAATAAGAATGAATGTAAATTTATTTTGCAATGCAACTTTAATGAAAGAGATGCATGTCTTTATCCAGCTGGATGAATTATAGAATGTATTTAAGTTTGCTTTGTGTACGTAACAGTTCTTTCTGTTTGTTCTTACTAAAACTTCTCGTGAAAATTTGCTATGAAGAAGGTCATCTTCTAACAAATATGCCAGCTTTATTTCCCAAGGATAAAACGTGCTAAATATTTTTGAAGATATAAGCACAATAAGTCTTCATATGCTTTTTTTATGTTTCGTACGTTCTGTTTTCCACTTTTTAAATCCTGGATAAGTCATGCTACTGTTGGCTTCCTCTCCTGCATTTTAAAGGATAGCTTTGCTTGTCAACTCTCGTAGGGTCTGAATATATATTATTTTAGAATTGAAATCGGTGGTGTCGGCTACTATTAATTAATTTTTAGAATATATGCTTACTACTTTATAAAGCGAAAGGTTATTCGCATGAAAATGTCCTAGTCAATTTAATTCGTATTACTCCCCGAACTGTGTAATAACAAAGAGTTGCCACATAGCGAGACATAAATTAGCATACTAGAGCATAGCTTTACGTTTGTATGACACCGTCAGAGGCTTTGAACGCTTGATCTATTTTTTACGTAATACTTGCTGTACGCTTTTATTTGTTATTTTCAATTTCGTATCGTACATTTCTGCACATTTTGTTGTATTGGAAAGGGAGTAACATATTTGCTAATTATATTTCTTGTTAAACTTTTTAAATGAACTGCAAATAGTAAGGCTTATAAATTATTTTTTATTCTAATCTTATGCGGAAAAAATGCAGTTATTAGTTATCATTAATTTTATTTTACTCCATGATTTTTATTCTGTAGTCAAAGACAAAATCACGCTATATTATAGAAACATGCTATGTCTTCATTTAAAATTTGATGTTAGGCCCTCTCAATGTGGCTTAGTAAAAATAGGTTCAGCTATGATTGCGGAAGAAATATTTGATTGAGTTGCTGTTTTGAGATTATTGTGGAAGTTGCATGACTGAAGTCTGCAATATTTCTTGAGAATGTGACATGATTTATCTGGTAAGTTTCTTGGTTATTTAAAATGAGGTGCTAGTTGATTAGCCCAACTTGATAACTCGTTTAGATACCCTTACCATTGGATGAGTTTTCGATTGTCTTGTGTTTCCTTTGGCTGCAAAGCGAAATGTTACTGAAAAAATTCAATATTTAAACTGCACAAAACTTCATGAGTCTACTGGAGATGGTACGGGAATATTATTGTTTGGGTAGTAACATGTACCACTTTGGAAACATCAATACGAAAGTAGCAATTACCTACTCGAGAGTTTTGCTGTAGTTTTCAGTCAATCTGTATTTATTTATCATAACTACTGGTCCTGAATATGTTTAGTGTTAAGATCCCAATTTAATATAGAATACTAATCATTCAGTGTGCATACAATGATGCATGTCTCAGACTACAACTTGCTATTTCTCAATCCATAAAAATATTTGGCATCTTGTTCATTAATTTGGCTCATTGAGTGTTTTATCACCATGCTTCCGTTTTTGTCGGTTTTATGTAAGAAAGGACTGCCTACCTAGACTCAAGAAGCTATCACAGCACGAAATGGGTAAATATGCTGGAAAAAAAACAAAAACAAGTGCTGGCCTCAATATAAAATAAAGCGAAGGAATATAAAGTCTAAATCGGAAATACATTGACGTGGACTATTTTTGATGACTGATAAAAAAGTTGCTATAGTAGATCAACTTTAATTGTGGCCATATAAGAATACATTAATATTCGCCTATCAATCAAATTGAAAATAACATAATGAACGCAAGTTCAGCGACAAAATTTTGCTTAAAACTTCAAGTACAAACATGTATGGTGCAATATTCATGCTTGCTAATATTTCGTACATTCAATACGTAAAATAAAAGGCATGGTATATTTCTCAAATAGAGATGAAGAACGCTCATTGCAAATTATTGGAGCCTTTAAAAACAGCAAGTCATTAAGGGGGTCATCTTCAGAAAACCAGCGTTTTCAACGGGAATATCTAATGCATTGACTCTGTTAACAAATTGATTAAACTTAATGGAACTCATTATTTAAAGCATAGCAAACCTGCAAGGATTTATTTAGCAAAGATTATTAAAGAAGACAGGACAATTGATAGAATAAAAAGTGTAAATCCGTCTTATCCCTACTAGCTCTACTGTTGTCCAAACTTTGACCACCTTATCATTTACAACAAAAAGTTGATTCAGCTTATAATGGGTTCTTCTGCAAAACTATTGGTGAATGTTGCATCCTTCTTTACACTCAATGGATCTGAATTTTTTTCATAGTAGTTTCAAGTCATTTTACACATGTTTCTTTAGCATTTAATGTGCATCACGAATGGTAATATTATCCAGACCATGTACTTTCTTCAAACATTTGAACATCACTATCTTTTTACATATGCCATGTACACAGCCGAGCTTATTTTATGATTACAAAAAGAATCACGGTATCGACCATGCTAAACAAGCTATCAATTATCTATTTTACACAGTAATGACCTCGATTTAAATATCGCATAGTTGAAAACTGCTATAAATTATACTCTTTACAAAAAGATCTCGAATACTTAACAAGGTGTAGTACGCATGTTTTTTGCTGTAAAATCCTATTTTACAAACCACACCGGTTTAAAATTGGCTTTCATAGAGACTACAGTCAATTACACTTTTGGAAATAGTTTATCGTTTTCATCTATATTTTTTATTCTTTGAATAACGCTGAATGTTCAAAACTATTAGGTCTATCTATTACAAAGTAAATTCGAAGTCGCACATAAGATGAATTCGAAAAAAGTGACGCGCTAAGAAAGAAAAAGGTCCTAGATTCTCCTCATAGAACAGAAATACTCTGGAATGTCTGCAGTAGAGAAGACATCATTTTTTGGCGTAATCGCTGTGGTGTCGCAGTGGTTACTCCCAACTTCCAGCGCAAAATAAGTAAACCGCATTAAAAGGAAACGTGTTTATAAATTACATAAATTGTAATAGGCTTCAGCACCCCATTAATTAAATAACATCGAAGCAGAGAGGTGGGATATGAGTAGTTTTACCGATATGGACATAGTTAGTAGATAGCATGCGCAATAGATATATGTTCATACACTAATTTACATTTCAAATGTATTGATTCATTCTTTTCTAAACTAATGATACACTACGGTGATTTAAAAGAAAGTATATTTGTATGATTTCACACATTCGAAAGTTTATATGTTTATGTATTTCTATTGCTCTAAAAATGCTCTTGCACATTGTGTCAATTTTAAATGAGTAACGTGAACAACTCACTGCAAAATTACTATTATAACTGAACAGCATTTAATCGATTTTAATTCACATGATAGGAATTGTAAATTATTTTAGAACAAGGAACAATCTTGAATGGAAGCAGCAAAGGTTGAGAGCGACATACAGTGCACATGACAATAGCATGAATTAGCATTCTATATAATGCTTTTAACTGAAAATCTTCAATTTTTTACACATTTACTTGCACAGATGCAGTGTATTTTATAGGAGAATTCATCAGTGTTCAGACAAAAAATTAACATAGCTAACAACTATCAATCAAGTGCCCGTCCCTTCTTCCTGCTTATGCAAATGATAACCCCCGCATGCAAATTACACCTTTGGAATAGGACAAAAAAGAATGTTTAATTAATCCTAATCATGATAAGAAATAATCAACGGTTCTTTAAAGTTAATGAGGGTAAGTATTTTTATTTCTAGTATCCCGGTTTTCTAAGTAAAACAGCAGCAATTCATTGTTTTGCTTTCGCTATATGGCACGCCGGTAGAAATAGTGCTTTTCAATGCTTTCCCAGTATTGTAATAGTGTATGCTATTTCTAAGTAAAACAATCGGTGGCATTCTTGTGTGCATACTTTACTTGCTTCTTAATGAAAAGTTTTGAACAAGAGAACGCTGCAGTCCTCTGCTCTTCGTTTTCTAAGATCACGATTTTAAAATCTTGCTTGCTTCATTAGACTCACAATATCGTCTAGAGGTATTATCAAATCAGACATTACCTTATTTACCAATAAAATGGAATTTTGAAGAAAGATACGACTAATGAAGCTTTGTTCTACTAAATAGTTGAGTGCTGAGGGATTGCAATGAAATAGGGAAAGAAAATCTTTAGCTAGGGAGTTCAGCCACAACGCCGTCACTCCACCTTCGTTGATTCTGCAACTTGTACCTAAACACTCACTTCTACTAGGTTATGGTTGAAGGTCACGCCGTTCAAGTAAAAATACCATCACCACACTGCGCATCAACATTTTAACTTCCTTAAGCTAATACAAATTTTTTTCATTTCGCTATGAAGCGCTAGTACTGCGTGTGTGACTGGTTCCGCAATGAAACACTTAACCACAACGAGAGCCGTAAGAAAGTAAGCATGCAATGCGTGCTGCCTCCACAGTTCTTATTTGTTAATACTTATAAATATTATCATCCTTTCTAGAAAAGACAAACATGTCATTTTTTATCTCCTTAGCATACTTTATCGTTTATATCACGCTTCTGATGAGGCCACATGATGGTACTGTTGTTGCACTTACAATACCTGCTCTGCCATTTCTGGAGCCGGTATTCGATTTTACACTGGATATATGACTAAAGTCAGGAATTTGTACGACGCCAACATACTGTCTCTCATTCCTTTTCGGGGTGAAACCTGCAATAGCCTGGAATATGGTTCCTCAATGCTGGTATAGCTCGCATATTCTTCGTCAGACCAAGAATTACTTTTCTTCCGTATCACTTACCCACTCGAGTGGCAGCGAATTTCTCTCTAGAACTGCCATTCTTCATAGAATTCCTTTCAATGGCAAATACAATCCAAAGATGTTTTATCTTTCAAATTATTTTTACTCGAAATTTTTCCATTCTGCGGTCTACAACAGACAAGCATCCTGGAGTTGGTGGGATCTTTACATTAAAGGAGAATGCCCCGATTTCCCTCCCAGGAAAAGAGCCTATGAATATTTATCGAGTAAAGGTGTTGATGTAAGGGCTATGGATATTAGTGAAATTGAAGTGTTCACGAAGTGGCTTGAAACTAAGCGTCTTTACCAAAAATCATATCCTCAATTTCCGTACGAGCTTTTGTTTGAAGACAAAGTAATCGAGTTACTTCAAAAGTATCCCTTAGAATGAGGGTAAAGACTAACTTTCTAAAATCGTGTAGCAGTGCTATATATAATGAAAACGTTTAATAAAGCTTGCTTCAGGTCAGCTAGAGCACCCTCTACAAATTCGAATGTACGCTAATAATTTCTGTATTTCTTGTTTCCTCCAATTTGCATCGAGTAGGGAAGTTGGTGGGGTTGAAATGTGGCTGCTCTTGCAGAGTCAAGTGCTACCCGGCGCAAATTAACAAAGTATATTGCGAATTCTTCACGAATAGCTAAAAGGTTGCCTCAAATGAGTTCTTAAAAAGGCGCTATTGAAAAATGTGTTTCATAAGGTGATTAAGCGAGTGCAATCAATGCCAGCAATTTTCAAATTCTTCATTATTCTCAAACTCCATATTGTCACCAGATGAGTACACAATTTGTTTCGCATAATACTAAAATGTTCATGCTCCCATATAATCCTTTCACAAGAATCAGAATGTCTGCACTGCAAAAAAGCAACTAACAAAAATCTTCACGCAACATTTTACGTTTTAAACTTAAGTTCATGCAACATTTTACTCTGTGATGATCCGCTATCGATGAAGAAGAACTTGGGTTTGACAAATGGCGACTTAGCCACAAGATAACGTACCGCATATTCATCAATTCCTACATTAATGCCTCAAAAAAGTTTTCATAAATTGCGGTAAAGGTATTTAGAAAATCAGACGAAGAGTGAAGACACAAATGGGAATGCACTCTACTAAGACGTAAAATTCTATGAGCCTCTTCCGCGACCGCGGCCTCGAGGACCCCCACCACCTCGTTCGCGCATTTGCATAGCACGACGCATTCCTGCTAAGCCTAATGCTCTAGCCTTTCCCTTCGATCCTTGAGCTAGCTTAAACATGGGTGAATGACGAAGCATATCCGGAAAAATCATGAAGCGAATCTGATTTCCACGGATATAGACTTGCTGTAATACAGAAATATATATGGAAAACACAATATTCGTTAATTTATTTGAAGCTTATGATTGTCCCACCCAGAAGTTAATCTGATTATGTAATACGTTCACGAACGTTCTTAAATAAACTATCACCATCATTGTTAAGTAAACAGAGAAAAATAATGACGTAATACATCTACCACCAAACAGAAGAGCACAATTGAGATTGCAAAAGGAAGCATATAACTTGCTCCTGTTTCTGACAAATACACCTCTCGCTTCTTCCTACTTCAAGTGTTGTTGCTTGTCCATCCTTGTATGTGCACGAGACAGAATCCATAAGACAGTTCATGTTATCTTCTACATTACCCTAGACAAGAAGCAACACAAAAGGCTTAAGGTTTACTAGTAACTATTACATCATTGCTACCATACAATCAAGTACCAAATGAAGTCAACCAATATAACTATTAAAACCAAAGCGTGAAAATTCAGACGTACAAGTATTCCCCGGTATACAATTCCTGACTTTATTTCAACGGTCACAACATGACCGATTCCTTCATAGAGTAGCTTTACTGGGATACCCACGGACATATTTGACTGAATCTGAACAACTTGAGAGAAAAAGAAGACTCCGATCCCGCTCCCGACTAGAGTACGCCGGTCTTTTCAAAAAGAGATAGAAGTCACGAATACCCCTACGGAAAGTAAAGTTGGAACGCAGTTTTCAAATACACCTGAGAGGAAAGTAAAATTCCTAGATAAATAATACAAAAGGATTTCAAAAGAGTGAAGAATTCATTGCATTAAGCAGCGCAAACGTCAATGCAGTAGCGTGAGGATCGGCTGAATAACACTTTAGGAAAACTGAGCATTTTACGTATTGGTTACAAAATGGAAAGAAATCACACAGGTTGACATTGATGGTACGCGGTAATAACAAATTTTCTGTAAGCACTTGGTATTATTTGATTGAAAACCAAGCAACATTAGATAACGTGAAAATAAAATAATTCAAGCTCTCACAAATTCAGCCACCACCGAGAATGGAGAATGAAAGCTTGTCGCAGGCAAAGTTAGCTTAGATCAATGATCATTGGCCCATAGCAGCATCAACATTTATTTAGTCATTCCTGCCGTACGTATTTGAATCGCGGCGTGTCGCAACCAATATGGCGCATATATATTTACAAGGAAAATGACGGAAGGAGTATAAAACCAGGCAATAGTTTTGCATACAGTTTGAACCTAGCTATTACAGATTATCACAATAGGCGATTCGGAAGCTCGTTTTCTCTCAATATAATATAAAAGTGTTAGTTTTATCAATCTTAAAACCCCTAGCACTTACATTATTTTCGCTCAACGCAGCTAACTTCATACTCATTTCCCATCGTACAAATAGCCATAGCAAGCAATTTTAGTCAATTTTTAAACTTTTGCCATTTTATGGTAAGGAATGTATAATTCATAATGTAAAGATGGAATGAGTTACGGAAATGAAGCGCATTTGAATTTGCAGCTTGGATGCTGTAACGATGCGATTGTTTTACCTAATCTAATCTCAACTTTCATGGCACAATGAAGATGTTAAGTAGCAGTAATATTGTGATTGTCTTTTGCTAGTAAAACGTAGCAATAAAATAGGGAGATGGAATTTTACAATAAAATAAGCGAAACGGCTAATGCTGTACTTGAATGCATGCGGGTACAGCGTGTGCCATAAGTAGTCACCCACCCAGTAAGAGTGAATGAATGAATGTAAAAGGAGGGAGGGAGCGATCAGAATTGATTCTTCGGTTCTTCTTTTAGTAGCGATGCTGTGTGATTTTATTTTCCCTATTATTTTTATTTTCTTTATTGTTTGTTTCTTTCCTTTCCCTCCTGTCATGACTAACGAATTGCAATAATAGATGGGTAGGAGCTTTTCTTTAGTTTAACTTTAAAGTGATGAGTATTGTTTACCTAAACGGAGCTACGGCAAGTCGTATATTATACGTCTTTTTAGAACGAAATCACTCAAAAACTCAGTAAACATATAATAAGTATTGTGTAGCCGAAGTCGAGATAAAATACGACTGGCAACTCTCTACTAAAAAGAGTAGAGATTGCAGATACTTCAATCCCAAGATGCGAGAAAGGCTAATATTAACAATTTGAATTTGTTTTTACATTAATCTGGATATTTCAAGCAGTTATTTAAATGCGTGAAAGAATTAGAATATAGAACAGCGTTTTACAAAAAGAAAGGAGTCATTCCCTATTACTATACATGTAAAAATGCCTTCAGAAAGCAGGAACAATAAAAAAACAACATGGAGACTTCCTTCATACAACGAATAAAAATTTTTCGCTCATTTAAGCAGCGTAACCCAGCCTGTTTTCACAAGATTGAGCACCAAAAACAAATTGATATACGCCTCGAATGGGTGAGGTGATTTGATTCAACGTAGCATGTTTGCAACCACATGATTTATATGTAGTAGCAGAACTCCATTTTACAAAGATTATCTTTTCTTTGAAAAATCGTCCCGTCAAAGCAGATCGACTCCGACATGCTACAAGATATTCTATTACGTAGTAGTGCAATATCTCTGAAATGTTCAGAACTTTATTCGAGTCTAGACCAAACTGTTGTGCACTGCAGCGATGTTGAGTTTCCAATAATTGTTCTATATCTTTCTTTGTGTAGGCTTTAACTCTTTATCATTGATCACTTGTTTTCGAAGAAGCATATGTGTTGCAATCGTTAGTTGTGTTGTAGTAGTTGCTTCGAAGTCGCGTTTGTTGTTGCTTGAACAGAAAAAAACAAAAACAATCAAATTAAAAAGCGCGTATGTTTGAATTATTTTCAGCTTTTGTACAATATTTTGTCAATTTCCTGCATCAGAACCCTTCTCTGCACTCAAAATAAGTATCACAGGTACATTTATCATAAACTAAGTGATTTAACTGAACAATTCGAGCGTATATATTACTGTAATGCAAACTCAAGATGCAAGATGGGAGCGTGATTGCCATGTGTAAACGATCAAGTGCGAGACTGTTTTTTCTTTCTAGTTTACAGAGTCGTATATATTTCGTAGTAGGAAGGTTTTGGCAGCGTCACTCATTTCTGTCATTATAAAATAGTACACATTTCCCGAATAGAGTGTAGTTATCTATTATTTACTCATCCCATTGCAACTCTGATGCGCGTGAGGTGTGATGTATTTCTACTTACAAGAAGTCTTGAAGAATAATCGCATCATATCTACTTTGTTAGTTTCATTTCTCGTATCAATAATGCAAACCTAAGCTCAATTAAGCAACGTGTTTTGCCTACGTTGAATTATGACCATCGTTGCTTCACTTCACTTTGATTGTCTACATTTTCACTACTTCTATACAATGAACTTGTGGCAGTCAAATAACCATTTGCTGCCACCGTGATCACTCCACCTTGACTAGCAATTCTAAACTACACAAGTATTTACGACTAAACGTGTTCGATTCTTAAATTTACGTAGTAAAGCTTCACAATCTTTTCTGAATAGGATTAACAATGAGGAATAGGACACTGTGCATATTTTACATCGCCAACTATGTTACAGCAATCAGCTACTCGCTTTTGAGTTCCGACTAAATGATTGAGGAGCATCTATATTGCTAATGGCAAATACAAATTTAAATTTAAACACGGAATGAATGATTTTTAATGTTCAATGATAAGTAAATTAAGCGAAGCATAGTGTATTTTCTCTTCCTTACAAATACACGCATCATAGAATCAGAGGCATCTGTTAAAATGTAGATTGGAGATGGTGTGATCCATGCAACTCTTTTCAAGTACTACACATAATCGAATAAGCAAGCCTATTAAAATTTTATTCTTTTTGTCATTTTGCCAGATAAGTTTAACAAAGAAGCCTTTTCTACTCCTATTTTCTATTAGAAACAAACGATAGTCACACTAAACGCATTGTAACACCAAACATTGAATTGCCTTTGCTACCGCTTGTTTAGTGCTGTATCAAGTCTTCGTTTGTGGTTAAATCATACTTAAGTTATTTCTTTTGCTTTATTCCTCAAACCTGAACTTTCTTGTACGATCCAAGTGAGAAACACATTATGCTCTATTGTGGTGATTTAGAGTAGTGCTGTCGTATTTGTATTTACGCGTTGCATACTTTCCAATGACAGAAACAATTGATTTGCTACGGTATATTTCTTTCGCAAGTCTCCATGTAATGACACTTTTATGCAACAGTTATCGTTTTTAGTTTTAGACGAACACTCTCACTCAATTTAGCGGTATGTTGCTATGATTGTTTTCATCCCTCTCCCACTTGTGCAATGTTCATGTACTAGTATTTCAACCCTAACAAATGTAACATGATGATCGCCCTATATATTTCTCTTCAATTTCTCTTTGTGACGCAATTTTTCTCTGCTCAATCCTTTCACTCCCACCTACATCATAGTGTTTCCCAAGGTTTTCAGTTTAGAAACTAAGTGGTTTCTCTGTATTAATTAGTCGTTGAGAGTAGCTCGCAATTCAAATTAAAAGTGCCAATAACCGCATCATCTTTCGTTTTTCCTCAAAAGTTGATTGGGTGTGGTTTTATTTAATCTAATCTTTGAATGTTACAAATGCTACAATCAGTCAATCTACTTTACCGAGCAGTGATGTATGCATTTAATGCTTTGTTGTTTCGCGCTATAATTCTGCTTGTTTGCTTTCTTCAGCAATGTTAATTTTGCATTGCATGTAGCGTCATTACTACCTTTTGTTAAAATGCGTCTTGACACTATATCACTTCATACACAATAATTTTGCCGGTTTCATTTCTGGGTTTAACTCCAGTTTTCAACGCCTGAGTTTTAAACAGTACCTTTAACCGTCTTAGGTCTTTTTTTTCGAGAATACGACCTATAATATAGTTCATCATTCCTAAAATAGTACGTAGCATGATTCTACAGACTGGCAATAGTTACTTTACCTCAGTGTTTTGTAACAACTGCACTGAAAGTAAAAACAGAATACACAATTGTATGGAACAGTAGCAATAAAAAGTAATCTTATTTTTCTCGTCTACGTAGTTACAGCTGCATCTTTGTTGTTGCTTTCTTCTAAAGGAAAGGCAAAATTGTTACTACGAAATGACCACTGATTAAATTAGTAATTCTTATGGAACGACAGGTCTTTCTTGTTTTGTGTGGGATTTTCTATAATACTTTTCTTAGATGGTAGCGAACAAACAAAATATCAATGTCAGAAACAGCGTTTGAACATACATGGGCAGGGCGTCGACTAGCTCTCACATTAATAGTTTAATTTTTTCCGATCCATTTTTAGCAGTCCTCCACTGACAAAGCTCTCCGGAAGACAACATTCGTCGCAAAAACACAAGATCTTCATACTGCTTTAAAACTATAACGTTTAGGACAAATGTTATCAATCACGCTGTATTGAATGGAAACCAAAGCCGAAGATATTATGACATTTTCTTTTGATAAAGTAGAGGATGGTCAATGCTCTTTGTGGAAATCAAGGGATGAGGTATTGCCTAATGATCCCTCTCCCGATACAGAAAAACATTCTTCTCAAGATGAAGGTGATACAATGCTTGGACTTTTTTTGCATTCTTCTGCTTCCTTGTCTTTCTTGCAAAAAATTTTGTTAGAATTATCTTACTATGGCGGAGCTGTTGCCCCAACTTTTCTTACTGAACGAATATATGAGCCTGCACCATTCACTGATCGATTTGATTCCTCTGTTGAAAAACTGGAAAATACAAATCGAAGACAGATGCAGGCAGTTTCAAATGCTAGAAATGAATCAAGCAGCCGGCAAGATATGTTTAATTCCTTAGAAAACCTGCACTATGTGCCATGCTGCACAGAACGTTATGTGAAGGAATTTCTCGTTGACCTATGCCCCCTATCAAGTTTTTATGCTTCTCGTTTCGATGCTATTTTTTCCGAGTTGCAAGTTCCTTCGCCTACGTTTGATCCGGAGCTTGATTTTATACGAGAGCCACGGTCAGTAGCGGCTAGAGCAATTACATACCCCCTACGCAACTTGATTTGATATGGAATTGAGAATTGCTTTACTGAATACTTCTATTTGTAGTTGGGATTCCTCTTCCTACAATATGCTATCGGTACAACTGTTTTTGAAGATCTGTTGGACTTTATTTGGAACTGAAGATGAGTTTGACACCTTGATGATACTTGAGAAATATCCAAGCTTAATGA
This sequence comes from Cardiosporidium cionae, assembly GCA_015476325.1. Classification (NCBI taxonomy): domain Eukaryota; phylum Apicomplexa; class Aconoidasida; order Nephromycida; genus Cardiosporidium; species Cardiosporidium cionae. Next base: position 26,025 of record JADAQX010000505.1, read on the forward strand.
ATGGTGGTGCTGAATTTTTTCTTTGCAAAGCAAAATGCTTAGTAAGTGATCACGATAGTACGAAAGTATTTCAACCTAGAGAAGATTTATTTTGATGAAATGCATTGGATTTGACATTTGCTACAGCAGTATAACATAGTATGTATTGTGGTGGTAGCTTCTACATGTTTACCCTTAGAGTAAATTAAATTATTTGTAAAATGATTGCTCTTTTTATATAAGCTACGTGCTGGCAAATTCAAGGAGGTGATATCGTTTCTTGAATCCAATGTGGACTTCTCCAGAGTTAGCCACGCAGTAAGTGCAGCTTTAGATATCTTTGTGGTGCTTCTACATGCGCTCTTACGATTTTTATTCGTTGTATGTTGATTCCTTTCAAGTTTTGAATGTGTCGAAGAAAATGTTTCGATTTTTTTTTCGATATAACAGCTTACTTCGGCGTTATGTTTAGTTCTAGGGGAGTGCTACGAAGCTGTGGGTGTTATACAAATAGCAACTGATCATTATCGTTCTAGTATATCATCTGCTACTCGTATGTACTTCCCTAATAAACCCGAAAATTCCCTGATCCATTCTTCTATGCTATCGGTTAGCATCGATTGGTAATTGTTCTTTGGCAAGGGACACGCTGTACTTTTTGAATATATCATACTTCACTATCCTGTATTTTATTATGCTATATGTTTCTTATTTATTTGATTAATCCTATTTCAGGCATTAAATCGGCTGATCGGAAAGCATCGTTTGTCGAATTTTGAAGGTATGATGTTGTTCTTGCGATAACAAGTTCACATGTGCTGCACAATGTATCACTTAATTTTGTTTGATTTGTTTATAGAAAGGCAACTCATAGGGATGATAATGTGGAGTGTCTCAATGGGTCCTTTTTTGTGAGCAGACGCTATGAATACTTTTTATTTGTTGTTTATGCACTGGTGTCAATGAAATTTACCTTTTTTATGTGTGTAAGATGGCATTTTATGAATGATTTGGGATTTGTATCACGAATCCTACTGCTGTACAAATTTTCTTGTTATTGCTTAGGCAGCTATTCATTTCTCGGTTGTTGGCTCCTTTGCCTTCTATTAGGAAAGAATTTTGGAATGTTACAATAGAAGTATGGTTCCTAGATGATACACTGTATAATCTCAATTTTTAATTGCTTCGAGTTGCGAGAAAATTGTCTTTGTTTTTCTATTCATGGAATTTTTTCATTAGAATGATTTGTATGTGTTTCCTTTTCTGTCAAAATAGGATATGAATTTGACTGGAGCTTTGAATTATTCTTTTGATGGGGGATATTGCTGGGAAACAGGATGCGCTAAAAATCGTGGCCTCAATATTTATCGCTTAAAGAGAAGGCTTTCGGATGTATACTATCCTGGCATACGCATCCCGGTCACCTTATCAACAGCAGCGTAGGTTTCCAAATAAGTTGTACTCGCAATTTTTTGTTTCTTACTTAGTGCTGTTTCAGTTTTCAGGATTTTCATTAGGTTTTATTAAAATAGTGCGTACCCCTTAAATAGCAACTTATTTTTTCATTTGCTTTAGATATAACGCCAGAATGCTAGCTGACTACTACTATCGGCATTATGATTTTGAAACCGCTTTGAGCTTTTGCAAATAGTCAGTTTGTGTCGTAAGGGTTGATTTATAGATGAAAAAGACATGCATTAAATTGGCTTTGAATTTTTTTTCTTTTGAATTATGCGCAGTATATTAGCAGGGGATCCGTTTGATTGGGATACATTAGTTATCAAGTGTTGCTGCATGCTACAACTGCGTAAGAAAGGATGTGTAGTTATTTCTTTTTATAAACTTTTAATACTTTCTTTTTATCTTGGATATTTAGAAGTTTTGTAAATATATTTTGTTCTTGTTGTTACGCTTCCCTTAGCGATATACTATCATGGCCTTGCAAAATTAGCGGCAACGATGAAGCGGTATCATTTACATACCAGCTGTACATGGTTTGTGGTTCGTTGAAACTCTCAATACTGCTATTAGCTAACAATGAAACCTATTCTAGGAATATTATATCTTCTTATCAGGATGGATGCGCTGCCCTTGCTTCTTCAAGATACCTTAAGGCGATTGAAAGTTTCATGTGAGCATGCGATAAAAATTTGCTTGATTACATCTAAGGGTTAGATGTTGCTTACAAAATGATTTAAATTTGAAAGCTGTAGTACGTAACTCCTTTCAGGGTACGTACCTTTACTTTTTCTACTACTCCATCTTATGCCCTTCCTCAATGAATAATGCATACAGGCGCGTTCTTCGTATGGATTCGCACTTCTCCGAATGCGTTATGGCTGTGGCACATGCTCATTCTTTACGGGGAAATAGCGATAATGCTACCCTTTTTTATCATAGCGTCGCAAGATTACAGCCTTTGTATGTCATTGAAATTGGTTAATGAGTGATTATAAAATATTCCTGTATGAAAAAGCTTGTCGGTAACAGATGTTTTTTTGCTTTGGGATACAATAAGAATATTTTTTGTTTATTCTTTTGGGTCTAGAAACTACCGTGCATTCTTATATCTGGGCATGGAAGAGTTAAAAGCAGCCGAATGCAGTAGTGATAGTTTTACTCAACTAGACCGTTTAAATCGAGCAGAGATGTACTTCACACATGCCCAGTAAGCTTGTGTAGCGCCACTGGTTATTTTATTTATATTGTAAAGTGAATGCATTGAAATTCTTAAATACTCTACTTAGTATGATAGAAGTTTACGCTTTGGAATAGGGATAAGTTCACTAAGCTTTTAAGAACTCTTTTTATATCATAATGCGTTGACGTTTTACAGTGAACTCAATTCTGACGATCCTTTTGTGCATAATGAATTTGGAGCCATGGCCAATGCGAGAGGAAAGTAGGCATAATGTATTAACCGCTTTTTCTGGAGCAAATTTTTACATTAAATTGTTTATTTCAATAAAGAGCTTTTTATTTTTATCTCGTGTTCCTAATTGAATTAATCATTTTATTATAGTAAATGTTAAACGTCTTAGGTTTGAGCTTGCTGCGAGCTGGTTTGCCAAAGCTGTTCAATCATCTTCACAAATATGTGGAAAATTCTCGTTGTTTCAATCCAACCTAGGATACGCACGCCTGCGCTTTGGCAATTTTAAATATGCAGCTGAAGCGTTTTATTCGGCTGTGAAAATTGATGCAGAAGACTATCACTCCTGGCTTGGTAGGACCCCCATTTTCCATAGTCCTTTTTTCACGTTGTTTTGGGATGGTGCATTGTCACTGAGAAAATTCTTTAAGACTAGAGTGTATTCTACTGTGAATTTGTTCAGGAATAGCCATCGCATTGTATCAACTCGGCCAACAAACTTGCATTTTCTTTTTCGAGAAGGTGGCTAAGTTGCTTATGCTGTTTTTGTTGCAGTTACGCTTTATGCCGAATGCTAATTAGTATTTTCGCTTTGGTGCTGATTTTTTGTCGTATATTATCTTTATTAATAGGCAATGGAATTGTCTGTTGAGAAAAATGATAAAGCTGTTTTGTTGTGGAACATGGCAATTAAAGACTACAGCGGCTTTGCATCATCTACCAGTGAAGAGTCACTTCTTCAGCATGTCGATATTCCATCCGTAAAATTGGAAATGCGAGAAAATTTGCTTGAATGGGATGATCCGAATAAAGAAAAGACTTCTGAAATGCAATTAACTGAAGACATCTTACAGAAATGTATTGAACATATCAATTCTGTTGGAAAGAATGCCGATACAGCGCAATCATCGTGAGGATTCAAACACACGCTACAGATAGTTTCTGTTATATTTGATTCATGCATCCAAAGATAATCAAGGCACAGAATCTCAATAAAAACGCTTGCGGAGTGCAGCTTTTTTTTAAATACTGTAGCCATCTTAATTGTTGAAATGCACGAGGCCGGTCATCCCTTGCTTGTTGTATTAGAAGCAATGCATCTTTGCGCGTTAGTTTTCGTTTTAGGGTGATGCTACGTAAGCAGTAATACTTATTTACTTCTTGTTGGAAGTTGATTGTCGATATCCCTTTGTACTGTACCTCCATCCCTAACTGTTCTAGAAGTCGAGCGCGCTTTAAACTTAGTACATTTCACTTGTTTTTGTTTCTGAATATATGCGTATATAAGAGCAATTGTTTTTCATGATAAGGTGATTGTACTAACTTAACACATGTATAACAAATTTTTAGTAGCTTACTATTTAACATCATGTTTTAAAGAATGAAACTCAGTATTTAATTTCCGATTGCTATAGTATCTTTGCAGAGAAACGCACGTTTTAATTTTTTTGATAAAGCATGAAAAAAAATTCGATAGTATAATGAAATATGTGAACAGTTCTTGCGTTTAACATTTCATAGTATTAGTATGATATAACCCTAATGTAGTTAATTGATCATCGGTGCTTTTAAGTTGACCCTGAATTAATATTTCCTCTCTTTGAAAAGCAATCTTTGATGGAATTCTTGCCTTTAGTGAGAATTTTCAAGACAGTTTATATTAGTTGCCTTTCAAAATATTTTGATTCGTTTCGCGCTTAATTCATATAAAGTACTAGACACTCCTACAGGTTTCACTTAAAGGGAAAACATTTCCAGGTAAAAAAGAAGAAGCGCTCAACTTTCAAAATTTTTCTCGTAGACTGAAATTTGAGTCAGCGGTTTCAATGGAATAGCACCTACACATTCTTTGATAAAAAAAGGATAAAGCATCAATGATTACAGGATTATGTAAGTCCACAATGCAAAAATTTGGAGTCTGCTAATCTACCGTTACATGAGTTTAATGTAGTACACTTGCGAAGATAGCCGGTCAATGTTGGAAATGACGGTACAAATATTCTACACACTTTACGCACCTGTGAGTAATTCTGGCAGTGCTACTCCTCCAAAAAACAATCAATCACAAGATCTCAAATCTTTGAAAGATAATCTAGTTCACGGTGATTTAAGCTGAAATGCTCCCTGATAGGCTTTTCAAATAAAAAAATGCAGGAAGGAAATGTAAACAAATATGACCGAAATATCAAAGTGAAAACAGACTGAGGAGATAGAAAGCAGTCAATCAAGACTTTCTAATTGACATGAACTATGAAGAAAAATGTAATACATCCTTGCATCGAATAGAATTGCGAACAATAGAAGCTCATTTCATTGATCGTTAACGTTGGGTTGTACAAATAGGCTGGAGATAGTGCAAAAAACATAACTCTTTATAACAAGTGATGATAAAATGTTTTGCGACAATATGGTCAAGTAAAAATATGTGAGCGAAGTACTTCCTGCCTAGTCAGTGCATTAGCAACTTAGATAGAGCGTTTCAGTCAGTGTATGAAACGATTCTGTAAGATCACAAAGCATAGGCAAAATTGAGAACGCAATTGGTAATAAAACGAGTTTAGATTTACAATGCTGCACTGACTTCAATCTACTTATTGCAGTTTCTCATCTGTTTGAGAGCCTCATTCCTTTCATAGGAATTCGTTCAACAGATTAACGGTACATGGAAACTCAGCCGGGTAGATCAAGGTTTGAAAAAATGGAATATAACCTCAAGCAATTTGAGGGCCCGTAGAATTTGAAAGTATGCTTCTGGTGGCATGGCAACAAGTTTGTGTGATTCTCATCTCCTACAGTAGAAAGTTTTAATCCAGTCTATCTTTAAAGCAGCAAGCATTGATACAACGGTGATGCAGAAACTTGAAGTACCCATTTTTTTATTACGTCCTTGAAGGGGGTGCAGCAAGGAAAACTAGTAAAAAAGCGTAATTTCAAGATATAATTTCCCTTTCATACATTGTAGCGTAGCTTGAAATACTTTTCCTTTTTTTTCTACATTGATAGTAATTATTAGAGTAGAAGTTTCTATATGCTCCTTTTCAGGAGTCACAGAAAACATCCTTGTTATAAACAAAATAGCAGTAAACTATTTAGAGCTGTATTGCGTAAAACTATTGTTGTCGACCAGAATCAATAAAGTGCGAACGACAGGATGTGGTTATTTCAAGAAGAAGCAGCACACACAAAACTATCGTGCTCACACACATGACATTCCTTAGAAAAGTTGTCATGCCATTGGAATTAGAAACCAAATCAAATTCATTAAGGTATATCAATAGTTGGTATATCCGCTAGCAAGAAATACAAATACTTTAATTTAGAAAGGATGAACTCAACTGAAATTGCTGCATTTAGTCACGGTAAACTATCATACTCATTAAAGCACTATCGAATATCGCCCAGGTCGCATTCAATGAGGTAAGACAAGTGGGCATTGCATGTCTTTTTCATCTGTGGGCAAGAAGCGCGAGCTACTAATACTCATTTCTGAAAAGGTTCCATCCACGGTAAATACTAGCTATTAGATTTTTTTAATTGTTTGACAGAAATAGTAGGAGGTAGCAAATAATCAATTAGACCAAATATACAATCGATATGATTACTTCTGCATAATGCGCTCCCTAGAAATATTGGTCTTGACGTAAAGTGAGTGAGTGCATCAATCTCCACGTGTTTATCAAATGTTCAAATAGTACAAGTATCTCTGCTTAACGTAGAGCATTCTTCAAAGTTTCAAATTATTAAAATAAAAGAGGAAAACAAGAATTTTGCAGGCAATCGTTGCTTGGACAAAATGGGTTCGTTTTTATCCATAGAAAAAAGTATCCTGTATCCTGCGCCATCATGTACGGTCAGCAAAAATGTTATAGAAAATTGAAAATATTTTACCAGTCAAATTTCGGAATCTGCTTCCTTCTCTATAGAATTACATGTTGACGATAATAAAATTGATATTTCTGCCAATACCTTTGTTGAATATAATGAGGCGAATCATTCACAACATAGTTCGTGTATGGTTTTAATTCAAAAATTGCAGCTGTATTTGATGTTGATGTACAGTATGACAACAGCTTAGAAAATTTGATTTGGATTGACGAGGCTTTCCCTTGTATTGGACCACCTGCTTCACCTGCAATACTTTCGAGTGACACGATGATTCCAACAATTTTCCTGAAAAATGCTGTCGCAACAAATTTTACAATACTCTACTGGCATGGTACTCTACATTTCCTATAAAAAGCAAATATGGAATTGTCTGCCGTTGTGCATGAGTAGAAATCACAATATGGAAGCGTTTTCTTATTCTCCACTGAACTTACTGCCCATATTTGCTGATAGTGCGCTTACATACCTTATTGTCTGCTATAAAAATGATATTTTATCGTCTCTGAAGCACATCGAGTTTGAGAAATAAATGCTTATGCATCGAAGTATGTTTATTTGAATATCCTTTCTCTGCGTTTCATTTTCAGGGAATTCTTGTGACTTGGGTCAAATCTACGACGAATTAATTGAACTTTCCGAATGTTTAAAATGTAATGTCTGCAGCCTAGAATTTCCAGGGTATGGTTTACGAGAGGATGCTATAATGAGTAGTAGCTTGCTGAATTCCTGGAGTAGATCTACAGTGCAATTTCTGTTATGGGTTGGAATACCTTCAACAGCCATCTTTTTTTTTGGACGCTCAATTGGTACAGGTATTATTGCTTACAGTATACATGCAGCTATCAAACTTATCTTTTCGACATGCTATCTTTTATAGTTCACATCTATTAAAAACGATTTTGTTACTTCATGTCATTTCAACCCAGGACCCGCTTGTAAGCTTTTTGCTGAGCTTGCCCAAGATAATATAGTCCTGGGTGGACTAATTTTGCATTCACCGTTTCGCTCTATCCAACATCTTGCTAGGGGTAAACAGTGACATTGTTTTTACATCGCTAGCTCATTTTGCATAAAATTATATTTCTGAATGAAGTTTACATACGACTTGCTGAAACACGCAGACACTAAGTGATACGGAGAAAAAAAGGAATTGTACACCCAACAGTAGACCGCTATTTTCTTTCATTGCTTAATATTTACGAATAATTTTCTCCTTAATAGATTATGCTGGGCCTCTTGGTGCTTGGTTATTGGGAGAGCAGTGGGATAACGAGATAGAGCTGGAATCAATATCAGATAATTGCCCAGTTTTAATCATACACGGTCGGGATGATGAAGTCATACCAGTGCAGCATGGTATTCATTTATTCACAATGTGCAAATCTAAGCGGAAGAGCTCTTCGTTCCCTGAAACCTGTCTACACAATGAGTATTGTGTTACCACAGTACGTTATTAGGGAATGCCTTAAGCAACATGCATTCGGGCGAAGCATTGCAAGTAACCCTTATTGTTTCTCTCCTTTAAAAGTGTTAATTCCTAAGCTATTAATATGCCTCTGTATGCAAGTCGAATTGAAACGGTAAACGTGCATGAATTCATTGTTCCTGCAATATAATGTGTAATGATAAGAAATTATCGTAGTTACCTTCTTCTCAATATGCTTAGGACATATGCCAACCAATTGCTTCATTTTTAAAAGACATTAGCTTTCAAATGAGACCATACAACTTATATATTCCCACGGAGTTTTACATAAAACAAGATCAAATTGAACAGAATAGGAACACTGAGGGCGAAGCATCACACCCATTCAGGTATATTTGCACAATTCGATACTAATTTCAACAATTACGTAAAACGAAGACTTTTTTCTTATTTGCTAAGTATTCAAAGATCGAAATAAAACAACGTGCTACTTCTACATGTTTAGGACAGCTTCCAAGACGTTCACTTTAACACACATCTTTCATGGTCCAAGCGATTCTCCCACTCCCCTACCAAGTGGCGGGAAACTAGACAAAACTACAGAGGTCTCGCAGTTAAATCTAACTGAGAACTCTATCAAGGAAATAGTAACAGGGGCAACAGAAGCTGCCCAAATTTCTTTTCAGAAATTATATAAAGATGAATCAGACCGAGCTTAGCAAAAAGCAAATAATTTTAATAAAAAAGATTTAAAGGGTACCACATGAAAGGAAAGTGAGTATAACAGAAAATTATAAATCAACGAAACGTTAAATAAATGAAACATACCGAGACCACTGAGTTAAACACACTTAAACTACTAGTATAAGAGTTTTGTATATGACAGTCTTAAAGTCTGCTACTTGTTATGCTCTAATTACTACAATGGCTTAAAACGAAAAACAATATTTCAAAGTCCCTCAACAGACAAAACATTTTTTATTGTTTGAATGAAAAGAGAACTGAGTAGCTTCTGCATTAATATAGAAACATAAGTGTGGTTATCCTCTATTATTCAATTAGAGAAAAGCAACATTCAAACAAGAGCTAGATATTCAAAAAAGCTTGCATGCTTTAGTATCGACAATAAGAGTTAACGTTCCAACGGATTTTCGTTACATAATTCTTGTAACAAAACCATTTGCAAAAAAACGTGTAGAAAAATATGGGGTCAATGTAAGGATAATGGTTTGCAGCTTCGAGTTTGAGGTATCAAAACCTCACAACAATATTTCACGAGAAATGTCAGACCCGGTTTTGAAATGCTAACTTTATCGAGTGAAATTACATATTGAACTAAAAATAGAAGTACAAGTATATTCAAATTTACTTTGCTTATCATTCGTAAAGAGTGCCCTTTTTGTGATGATAATGAAATACATTCCATCCATTTTCATAGCGATGACCATGCTGAAAAACAACATATGGAAATAGTAGCAACGATGAACTTGTTCTACTTCTTGTAACATCCTACATTGAACGCTAACTCAAATATCCTGAGATAAGATTGACTTGAAATATCATAAAATACTAGAAATAGAAATGTAACCACATATCGATTATATTACAGCAAAGAATAACATGTGCGGGCGTGAAGTATTCCAATTTACCTCATGGTAGTATTTATTTATTTCGTAAAATGACTGTATGCACGAAAAGCCGAATCCAAATACTGCAACCATCCAGATATAGCGCATGCTAGAAATAGGAGTACCAGGAAGGGGATGTAATACAGAATTCACAATTCGGGGACGATATTGAGAAGGGCGATGAGGGCCAAGCAAAATAGGGTTGTATTCGCGTCTTCCATTCTGTTCCTCTATCATGTCACCAGGAGGAGACGTTTCCGAAGAAGCCGAGGAAAAGCAATAATGCATAGGGCATGAAGTATTGCGGATTGGCATGCATTTTCTAAAGGGACCCCTGTTGACTATAGGAAATATTGATTCTATTGAGGATGTTTTTCGCAAGCAACGCCACAACATCTTGAAACGGCAACAAACTTCAAATATATCAAAAGTACTTGAGAATAGAAGAAAAACGTGCTTATGCACTAGGAAAGTGATACACCCAACTTGCAGCCACTCACTTAAACCAGCACCTTTTAACAAAGTAATGTGTTTCTTTAAAAGTGAAGTGAGCTATGTGTCTCAGCATACTTTCTTTCGACTCTTGTTCCCTTTGAAAGAATGTGCAATATTAACCGAAGCCCAACTGTGGGTGGTAGTACAATTGATTCCAAAGCAATTAACTGAATGAAACACTTTGATTGCTCAGAAAAGGTGCTCTATGGGTCACTCCACTACGTTATACTAACAATGCAACCTTTGTGGCAATGGATGTCACAAATGGAACTGTTTAAGCAAATCTCGCAAAAGAGTGATTCCAATTCGATCAACAAAAAAACTGTTTGGGAAATGGCAAAATGAAGAAACTTCATTGAAGTGCATCAAAGATGAAAATACTTATTAAATATATTAAACCAGCTGTAAATTGGGGAAAGTGTCTTTCCTTTAAACTTAACAGGAAAACAATCCTCTATGACTCTCTCCACTTGCTAAACTTGTTCGACCGCATGCCACCCCCTAACATTATCATACGCCACGAGGTAAAGTCCTCAAACAAATATCACAGCTACCATCATTCAATGTACTTCCAATGCCTGCCTTCAGTAGCAAAAGGAAGCCTTTTGATTCTAAAACACACTGCAAGAAAATTGATATTTAAACAATGACTTCAAAATGACCAAAAATTCGTGTACTTACTTCTATTTATATCTTATTTCTTCTGCCAGACTTAAATTGCTACACGCGAAGCATTTTGGGATCACGCAATGTTGATATATACAGTAACAGAATGAGTGATTTTATGTTGTAAGTTGTGTCGCCAAATCAAACAAATTTCATGCTTCAGGTCTGACGTTTATAGCCAATGTATTTCCAAGGCAACAGGAATAAGACTACACATATACTAGCAGATATTCTTACATGTATTGTTTAATTCAATAACCCAAATAGTGCAAGAAACACCTAATCATAATAAACCTCAGACCTGAAGCATGAAATTTGTTTGATTTGGCGACACAACTTACAACATAAAATCACTCATTCTGTTACTGTATATATCAACATTGCGTGATCCCAAAATGC
>JADAQX010000506.1:0-37345 GCA_015476325.1 Cardiosporidium cionae
CTCTCTCTCTCCTCCCCCTCTCCTCCCTCCTCCCCCTCCCCTCTCTCTCCCCTCCCCCTCTCCTCTCTCTCTCCTCCCCCTCAACTCTCTCTCTCCTCTCTCTCTTCTCCCCCTCAACTCTCTCCTCTCCTCCCTCTCTCCTCTCCTCCCTCTCTCCTCCCCCTCTCTTCTCCCCCCCATCTCCCCCTCTTCCTACATGTCTATTACCTTCTCCATGTATATCCTACATGTTTTTTAGGCAGAGAAAGTGGTGGTTAGCTTAGTAAATCAAGGCCATGTGCAGATGCGATTGGATTATGCACAAAAAGCCATCTATTTTGGTGCTGCCTCACTTGATCATGCTGCATCGATGCGTCATGAATTGTCAAATGTTGCCAAAAGTTTGGATAGAGTTGTCAGTATGATATATCCTGGTCAATCCTCTGAAGAACGAATGGAGAAGAAACGTTTCTTTGATAATATTCATGAACGTTTGGAGAAAGAACATGAACGTATTCTTACTCGAAAGCGAGATAATGATACGCGTCGATTGGTGAAACAAGAAGAACAACAACGTGCTGAAGAAGAGAAGAAGCAAGCAGAATTACAGCAGAAACGTGTGGAAGAACAGAAAGGTAAGGTAGAAGGTGATGTATCTATATCTACGAAGAGATGGGAGAGAGAGATGAGAGGAGGGAGGAGAGAGAGATGAGAGGGAGGAGAGAGTTGAGGGGGAGGAGAGAGAGTTGAGGGGGAGGAGAGAGAGTTGAGGGGGAGGAGAGAGGAGGGGAGAGAGGGGAGGGAGAGAGATGAGAGGGAGAGGAAAAAAAAAATTTGGATGAGACGGATAAATATAGGGAAATAGGCCATGAGGCATATATAAAGAATTCTATATTCAAATCTCCTAAATACTATATAAACTATTCAGAATCGCTTCGTCGGGAGGAAGCAACGAAACGTCGTGAAGAGCAGAGAAATCGTGAAGAAAAGTTGAAAGCAAAGAGTGAAACAGCGCAGCATCTTCTGGATGAAATTCGTAAAATTCGAGGATCCATTCTTGTTCGTGGAAAACCTTTGGAGGAGATAAATATTTTGGATGTTCTCGAAGGTATTATCGATTTGGATGAAATTGAAAAGGCTCAAGAAGAACAGCTTCATAAGGTAGAGTCTATGCGGTATATTTCAGAGGGTAGCTCTCTGTGTATCTACCCTGTGCATCCATGGAGAGAATTTCTTGAAAGTTTTTGATGTTTCTCTACGGTTTCTTCTTCTATGGAGGAAGAAAACGTTTGTTTACTACATTTTTTGTATATCTTTGGTTTCAGGAATGGCTTGAGAGGATTCGATTGAGGCGTTTAGAAGCCAAAAAAATGGATCATTTCATTCGTGCTTGCCGTCAAGAAGAATTGCCACTTCTCGATAATTGGAGAGAATCTGTTTTATCAAAAGATACGCATGCATTGCTAGAATTGCAATCAAAATGCGAGAAAGGTATGATTTATGGCTATGATGAAAGAGAGAGTAGAGAGAGAGAGAGAGTAGAGAGAGAGAGAGAGAGAGAGAGAGAGAGAGAGTAGAGAGAGAGAGTAGAGAGAGAGAGAGAGAGAGAGAGAGAGTTTAACATTGGATACATTTCTATTCTCTCTCTGGATAGCCACAACCTCTGTGAAACCTCTTTTTTTTCAAATCTCTTTCTTTTGTATAGCATGAAAACATTGAAGAAGAGAGAGGATTAGGATTCTTTTTATTTATTGAACGGTGTGTTGAAATCTTTACTTTTATTTCTGATTATAGAACATAAAGAAGCCTACGATGATGCCCTCCTAGAAAAGCAAGTTTTTGAAGTGGTTGTCTCTGCAAAGGATGACTGGATGAAAGAACGTATGAAAACTCGTCAGGTGGAATATAAAGAGGAGCTTGCAAAGCAGAAGGAACGTGTATTGACACAATTAAAAGATTTGAAGATCAAACGGGCTCGAGAACGAAAGGAAGCTTATGAACAGAAAAAACGTGTAGAAGCAGAAACTCAGGAGAAGGAAGAAGAAGAACGGGTAAAAGGCTGCGTTGAGGAGAGGGTGTATGTACAGGGGATGGTGAGGCTGGAAATCCTTACGTTTCCGGGAATAAAAAATTTGCAGAAAGAAAAGAGGCGGTGGTAGCTTGTATGGGTTCGATAAGGAGATAGAGAGAGAGGGTTTCGTTTCTGTTGATTCTTTTTGTCAAAAGGAGGATGTTTTACGTGAATTGAAGAGGAGATAGATTACAAGGGACTACTCTATTCATTTTTGTATATGCACAAAGGTATGGACAGCATAGAGGGGAAATTTGCAAGCCCTCTTCCTCTCCTCTATCTTCTTTTCGGATGTCTTTATACTTTTTCTTTCTCTCTCTTTCTTTTCTTCATAATCAGAAACAGCGTGAAGCTCTGGAATTGGAGAAGCAAATCAAGGAAGAAAAGCGTAAGAAATTAGACGAGATTCAGGAGAAACAACGTCAGAAGGAACTTGAAATTGAGGTTTGTCAAGAAATCCTGAGGATGTACACGTGCGATGCCTCTCTCTGCTATCCTACACAAAGAGAATTGCATTCTCCTCTTCCTTCGTAACCTTTCCATCCAACTCTCTGTTTTGATGGGGTACACACTGCCTCTGTAGTTCCTTTCTTGACAGCAAAGCTTTTGATAAAGAGAGGAGAGGCCAAGATTTACAGGAGTGGCTATATATATGTTAGGAATTAAGTGTATCCCTTGGGTGGGTCCTCTTTTATTTTTTTTACTGTGTTGTTGCTTTCTCCTCTTCTTAGGAAAGAGAGAAGAATCGAAGCACCCATTTTGTCAAGAAAGAAGATGATTTCCAAGTGTGGCGTAGTTCGACGGCGAGTGGACCCACACAGGGTGCAGCAACCTCTGAAACGACGACAGCGGAAGTATCGTCCAGGCCAAAGTTTCTGCGTGGAATTTCTACTTCAAATCGTGGAGAAGAACGAGAAAGAAATGCCTTTCAACAGAGAGAATCCGCTGTTGCTGCTGATGAAGGGTCGTGGCGGATGGAAAGCAAAGCTTCTGGAGAGGAACGTCGTTCTACGAATAAAGAAGCTTTCCGTCGCAAGGGTGGAAGTGCTCAAACGAATGGTGTCTGTGAGACAAGTGATGAAGTATTCTCCAATCTTCGATGTAAGCTTCGTTTTGTGATTTTACAAGAATGATTTCTGTGTGCTGCAGGAATGGGTTTGGGAGAGTATGTTTGAATGGATATTTTTGGTTTCTGTGTCTTTATAGTTTTTTTATTATCCTTTTTATTTATACCGTTTTTTGTCTTTTGATTGGGTTAAGCTTGTATTGGATGTTTTGTTGTTGTTTGTTTTTTTGCAGCGCAAGGCAATCGCCGATGAGGTGTTTTGATGCTGCTGCTGAATTTTATCAAATGCTTTATGTACTTTTCAATAGCATTTCTACGAAGTTAAAACCTATAACGAAGCGATTTTCATGTAGTCTTGGATATCGATATTTGTAGATAACTCGTTTAACTTGGAAAGAAAATGACTTGCAACGCGTTTAACTCTTGTTTTTGAAACATCTCTGTGGAGTAAAGTTCTTCTTTTTCAGCTCGCACTAAAACGTTGGCATGTGTCAAAGAACAACTTTGCACGTAAAACAGTGTATTATTTTTCCTCTTAAAATCTCACACGAAATAGCCAGAATTTGTAATGTGAAATTACGAATTTCGTTGATTTCGAATGGCTATCCATATTAGTCACTTTGCTTTAGTAAGAAACTATTGTAAGTAAGGATTCACCCAACTAAATTGAGACACAAAACGATTCTCTTACTCTGTTGAACCGTCTTGCGCATAGTACAAAGTCGCACCTGAATTTGTGCCATGGAAACAGGAATGGAGCATTTAATCGAATTGTCACTAGTTTGTTATCTCAGCAAATTATAATGAAAGGTGGAGAATAAAGAGTAAGCAGTAATGCTGTTTCATTCCGAATAGATATAGTGAAGAATGTAGGAGGACGTGTACTTTTTAACTCAAGTTTGTAGAGGACGCGAGAGAAACTGCGCGGCGCCTGTCAGCGCTACTTATACTAGGTAGGACACGCATTTACAATCCGGTGGAAATTGTTGCAAAAGTAAGGAATCTAGTGCAGTGAGGAGTGAAAAGAGTTGCCAAAAGCGTTTATTAGCAACCAAACATCTTCACTCCATAAAACATATTTGTTGTTGCCGCACTTTTGTACATTTCCATATTCTAGAGTAGCAGAAGCACTTTCATCTACAACTCTACCATTACTGGGAAACTTTCTGTTTTGGTGTTCCGGAAATCAGAATGTCTACAGTTTATCCTGTGTTATGGTCCTCTTCTCCTTTAGCAAAATATGTTGCATCAATTTCTTCCGCAGAAGGCATTCGTGTAACAACATGCTCACCGTCTACCTCTAGTCTCTATATTCCAAACATCCCCATTGAATGCTCGAAGAACTCTGCTCGTGCCAAACAATCTCCTCAAATTCTTCCTGCCCCCGAAATATCTTCATCTAGAAACAGGATCAGCCACTCCGTGATATCATCATGTATCTTGCGCTTGTTGGGAGGTCCCGCACTGTTAGATTATTTTCAATTGCTTGCTATGCGGGCAAACTTATTTTTGCATCCCTCAATTGCGAATTTTTTGCCTCAGTCTAGCGATTTTCAATTTCCAGCAAAATGCGTGAACTATCAAAGATCAACCCAATACTTCAATTCGGTGGATTGTAATTGCGTAGAAGTGCAGGCACAACAGTTCTCCGAAAATAAACCCAACTCATTCGAAAAATGTACTGAAAACGCAAATGGATATTCTTCAAAAGATGATTCAACAAAAAGGATTCTGCCTGAGCATCAGAGCAAAAGCTGGCTTTTTTCGACTTTTGGAAATTCCAATGGCATCCCTTTTACATCTTCCAAGAATATACCAAATATACCCCGAACGGACAATAAAGAGGAAAGTGAATACTCCATTCCACCAGCTTGGAAATGGCGAAATTGGAAATTGCAACGGAACTTAGATTGCTATAATTTTGATAAATTTAAGGATGTTTGGAGAAAATTGTGTCATCCCGTATGTCTAGTTGTACTAATGGCCACTATAGTATTTACCTGCATTGTGAGCAAAGGTAGTTCACTTTTAACCAACATACGTATACTGCTGGATTGCAACTCCATCATCCTTCGTCTTCATCCTTATAGGCTCTACTTTGTCTGGTGTATTAGTTTAACCGCAGTATCATTATTTGCGTGGAAATGCTTATTCAGTCTGTTAAAAAATAATTTAGAAGATGAAATAGAGGCATTGTTAGTTCATCGAAAAATTGTGCAGCAAACAATAAAGTGGATACAAGAGATAGAGGTTTTTACGAGGGGGTGGAGGAATCATAGAGTTAACATGATTCCATCTACTTTAAAAATGAAGTTACCAACGAAGAGTATGGCTGGAAATTCTACTGCTGCAAATAAAAGCCTAAGCATTCAGGTTTTGAAAGTAAAGCTTTGGAGATCCTTGCTGGATTCACGCTATATTTTGCAGAAGCAAAGCTCGTCGTTTTTAGAGACTATTACAATGATTTCCTCGAAAAAATGGCGTTTTATCGATTTAGCAATTCTTATATGTAAAGCATTTTTTTTCAACTTTAAAGATGCAGAAACTCCAGGCTCAACCAGAATATCACAATTTAGTACTGAAAAGGATTCAGATGTTGTAACAACATCAGAATTAAAAGATTGCTTTAATGAGCTTTTGTCTGATCAATTTTCGCTCTATGTAACACAATTTACCCTTATCAAGACATTGCTAGATTTGCAGCATTGCGAAATTGCAATTAGTACTACTTCCTCCTTCAATGTCCTGCCATTTCTTTCTCAAATTTGTCTTTTTAGTTTGGATATGTTTAGGTATTGTATCAAAGTATTATACGTAAAATTAATATTACTTTTGATGGCTCGCGTTGTAAAAATTCAAGTTCGTTCAATTTCTACAAACCTGCGAGCAGTTTTAATAAATGAATGGTTAAAAACAGAGCTCCAATGGCCAAGTCATTTGAAGGAAAATCAAATTCACCTCAAACCATCTCGAAGTAAATTTATTCAATCTATGTTTCCTCAAATTTCTGATTTAGGATGCTTAGTATCACCCATTCTAGAAAGGGCAACAGCGGAACAGGCGCGTCTACCCATAGAAAAATCACTGGAAATGCTATGGAAACGTATGGATGCAGAAATTGCCGCTACATTGGCAATGCTGCGCCTGCAGGAAGAGCTGCAAAAAGTGACAATCAGCCATAATGGTATGCATCACTTTTGATATCTTATGCATTTTATGTTTCTCTGCAACGCCATATAGATTTGCAAAATTGTGCTATATATATCTCTGCAGATCTTGTTAGTATACTTGATGCCACCACGACAAGGCTACGCACTTCCCTTTCCCTAAGTTTGCAAATTAAGCAGGAAATTGATAGGTTTCATTCGGATGGGATGAATGTACATACTGGAAATCGTACAGCGCAAGTTCCTTTAACTGAAACCGACCAGCAGAATCATGTAATACAGCCTACGGTTGAGGATTCAGACATACAGAGGCCTGTTCCCCAAATAATATTTCATCAAGACTATCCCGTTTTATCGAATGCATTACCGTTAGAAATTTATCGTACAGTAGGGGATCATCAAATTGGTGGCAAGGATAGCGCGAAGTGTGATTCTGCTGGGAACATACCTTGTCTTGAGACAGATTCAGAATCAATATTCCGCCAACAGCAGCAACTCATTCTGATGGAATTGAAGGCGGTTTTATCGCAACGGCGTAACGAAAATTCGAAGGGTGAGTGTCCATTACCAATAGTGAAGCAGCTGGAGTACAACGAAGCTTCAGGGGAATATACGATCCATGAAGGTGAATTAGGTCCAAATACAATAGAAACAGAGGATGCTTACGAAGAATTAGATGCTGAAAAGGTAGGAAAGTCAGCGAAAACAATGTATGAAAAAGTAGCTCAACCTCAGGTGGAGTGCCGTTCAGATCAACAATCCGTTACTCGCAACTTCTTACCAGCATTTCTGCAGAATGAACTACTCTCTGAAGTATCTAGGCGTGCGTCTAGCTCAATGACAAAGAATACAGAGAGCATTCTAGAATAGTGCAATTTTCGATATAATTCATTATTGCAAATTACATCCAATTTAGCATTCGAGATATTTGAAGTATACAATGCCTCTACGTAGGAAAGCGAAAATCCCAAAAAAAGATGAAAGTGCACGTGCTTATTAATAATGAAAAGGTGGAAACCATTTGGGGAGCAAACTAGGTATTGATAACATCTGAACATTCTGACAAACGCAATAACTTTTCAAGAAATCTATCCTCCCATTTAGGGACTTAGATACGTTGTAGTATAGGCTTCAACTGTATGCGAAGTTCATTATTTCTCTACTCTAGTTGCGCGCATTAGACAGTAGTGTTAAATGGCAAGTTGCATTTCGGTGCATAAATCATTTCATCATAAAAAAGGGGCATATTAAAGGTATAAAATGGATCCGAAAAACAATTGGTGGCTGGTTTACTTTTGATTGATAACTAAAAAAGAAAACAAAGCAAACTGCACTATTCACTCAGTCCTACAATTCTGTTGAAACTGCATGCCGGCGACAAATATTCAGTAGCTTATTCGAGGCCTAATCCGTATAACCATTTTAGAATGCCTTCTATTATCCACTGCTTTACAAAATTATAAATATAATTAACACGAGTTTCAAAATAGATTGAGGGAAGAGTTTGGGTTTATGCATGTCCTTCCAACAAAACTAAGGAAAAGTGTATCCTTGGCATATAAACATTACGGTGCATAAGGCGCAATAATATTTTTCTTATGAAGTAAGGCACTCAATTTTTTAAAGAGTAGTACTTGTTCCTTAGTGGACAGAGAAAGAATGGCGGCGAGCACATTACTTGCAGATCGTGGAAGCGATGGACGAGCAACAAATGTAGCGGCATAAAAGTACGTAAAAACACCCATGAGGATCTGACAATCAAATCGATCAGTTATGCCACCATGTCCAGGTATTGAATCTCCAAAATCTTTTATTTTCACAGCACGCTTAAATGCAGAGGCAAAAAATCCACCGAAAGGAGCACAAAAGGCTGCAAATGCCCCAATGATAAGCGAATGAAATACTGCCGGAGTCATCGTGATGGTAGACCACCCAAGAGTCTGAAATAACTGGGGAAGTGCAAACGTCACAGGCATAAAAATATCACTGGGAGAGCAATCAAGTTTCCACCACATGGAAAATGGTGACAAGTCTATGCCCTCTTGAGGACATATCATTATCTTATATCGCTGAAGCCACCAAGTCAAACATACAGACCAAATGAGAGTTACAACGGAAGCACCGATATATCCTTCTACAGTTTTTTTCGGTGACAATTTAATCAGCCTTGTTCGACCAAAAGTCAATCCACAAAGATAGGCAGATACATCATTGATGATGACAAGAGAAGAAGGCAGAATAAACCAAAGCATTCCATGATAAATATTTGATATATAGAGTAGAGCCTGCCATACTACATACGTCAATGTGAACAGCATTATTGCAAACTGAGAGAATTGATAGCGTAAGGTGTATTGTCGCAATGATAGTATGAACCATACAAAGCCCAAGAATGCCAAACAGAAAGTGGACAGAGAATGGTAACTAAGTAAAAGTTCGATAGTATCGTACTTCGATAAATGCTGAGCCACCCAAGGGACGCCTATTCCAACAATAAATACAAAAAACCAATACCACCGTAAAAAAAAAAATTGCGGTAGCTTTTTATTATTTTCACGCTTTCGCTTCAGTGAAATTATCTCGTGGTAAATCCCAACAATCAGTCCCATCACCAAAAGGCTGCAGTACAAATGCCCAGCAGAGATAATGATCAAAAAACAAAGCACTAGAATTATAGTCCAAACAGAGCGTACTTTGAGCGTGCTTATTTTCTTTTCATAAGATTTGTCTATTTCCAGCACTGGTGGAAATGCTGCACTCTTGCGTCGAGGAGTACCAGCGTCAGTCCGCTTGTTTACTTGACTGTAAAAGTCTTGCCGTGATAAGTTGTAGTTTCGAGATTCACTTTTGGCTTCGGAAACGAAGAAATCTGTATCATTATCTATCCCTCCAATTTGGGTATTTGGAGTAACCCTTCTCCTGTCACTTTGTAAGGACTCATCATTATTATTGCCAGTGGAATCCTTCATTGATTTTTTCCGTCGAAGATTTAACGAAGAGCTCCATGCAGAGGTCGCAGAGGCATGAGGGATTTTCATTTTGTCACAATACTAATTCTTACTTACAATTCATTGCATTATATGCCATCACCTAAAAAATGAGCGGCAGTTGCAGCAATCTGTCAAATTTTCACAAAAACTTTGGCTCAGAAAATTCAAGTGCATCAATACACAGCTAACTCAAAATCATAAACCAGCAACTAATTTAAACAGTTTTGACAGAGTAGTCTTAGAGAAATCCGAAAGTTGAAGGATTTGACACAATATTGTCAATACTGTTAAGCTGATACAATAATCCAATAGTGTAATTCGAAAGTGGAAAAGGCAAAAAGAAGCTTCATCATTGAGAAGGCACATAATGAAAAGTGCAGAAACGAAACAAAGCACCAGAATAAATCGGGGAGTCAGTCATTAACATCAATGAAGCTTTTAGTACGACAGTATTGTATCCCCTCTATAACTTTAGAAAGCTTCAGCAACAGTTACTAGAATACTTCCAGATAAAGGAAACAAAACCTTTGGTAAAGTACAAATAAGTGGGTCTGCAAAAATGTAGAGTAAAGCTGAATCATTTCAGATGTCATCTAAACGTATAGCGAAGTGGTCAATAAAGCCACGATCATCCATTTCAGATTTGTTTCATTGGATAAGAAAATTGCTCGAGAATACGCTTCCACACCATCGAACGATCAACTTCTTAAGCCACCTTCTACATGAGTACCTTACAGATCGTTAAGCAGCCCTTCTTCAATACGTTGGGAAACATTCAAAATTAACAGCTATTAGCTCAATTTGCTATCGATCATTTCTACAGGATTCCTAACAATCAATTTGAACGTAACTACTCTACTGTAAAAAAGAAGCCAGATTTGAAGCATTTCTTGCTGGAAAAATACTTAGCATTTGATACTAGTAACTACTTCATAGAAACACAGTGTTGTATGACGTTCTCAGAAATTGACAACTAGAGGCACGAACAATCAAAGGCGTGTTGAAATCTTAGCAGCTACTGAAATTGAGCTAATTATAAATAGCTACTGAAAAGCTACTTCAAGAATCAAAGACAACTTTAAAAAAACATATTGTTCCCACTAACTTCGGATCTAATAAGAACAAAAAACTTGTGAACTTGTCCCGCAGGGAGCGCGCTGTTGTGCTCTTCCCGTCGCCTCCACCCGCAAATGTTACGCCAGCACCGCGAGTATTTCTGGAGTATTTCCTTGTTCACACGGCTTTATCTATGGAAGTTACCTCTAAATTCAGTAGCGACAATGAAAAAATATCGCATATTTTTTGAAAGCGGTACTAGCGGACTAACGTGATTTTAGTGTGCGGGTCTTCAATTTTACTCACTAGTCAATCTACATAGTTTTCTCACTACTGAATGTGTGCAATGATGTGTTAATTCTTATTTTAATTTCAGTTTTTGGAGACATTGCAAGCCTTGTTTCTACAAGTATTGTGTAGCACAAAGCCTTTTCAGTAACCTACTTTTTATAAAAGGCCTATTTTAGAGATATTAAAACAAGACATCAATTGCGATGAAAATGTTGGGTTGGAGAAAACACTTTTTTCCTTAGTTCACGCTGCATCGACAAGTCATTAAAACGTTGATTCTTTAGAATACTTGCAATGGAATGTTGCTGATGAACCCTTGGACCTCCTTGTAGACATCATCATGCCTCTAAGTCAATCAAGGTAATGCATCTGTCACATTGATTCAGGAAGGCTATTGTGTCTTCATTTCGTTTTATTACCAAAAAATGCATGCGTGTATTGAACATCTCCGTCCCAGCGAAGTGATGCTACTTGTCACATCTATACCACTGGAATCATGCGCTATAAATCAAGAAGTAAATTACCATCACTTGCTAAAGTATGCAGCAGACAGCTCCGCTGCTGCGTCCCAATTTAGCAACTTACAATCACGATCGATAGAGGAACATGTTGCATTGCATGAACGAAATCAATCAAACTTGATAAATTTCCAGTGCACAGGAAAAAATATCCCCGGCCATCTGAATAATACATCCTTTGAGCAGCCTCTTGAAATTCGAAAAACTACTAGCGCGTGCGTTATTGAACGAACCATACTGGAGCAATGTCCGTTCTTCAACAAGACTTTCCAAAGAGTAGATGAGATTTATAGAGTTAAGCGAAATGGCTGGCCGCACGTTATCAATTTATTTCAATGCCAGCAAACACAACAGCATCTCTTGTTTCATGCCCTTTCTTATGCAGAAGTTTACAAATCCGACAGTTTTACAAAATTCCGTAAATTCTCTTTCCAATACAACCGCACCAATAATACTTTCTACAAAAAACAAGCTCAACGTAGCAATCCACGAAATTCAAAAAAGTATGAAGGCATGATCTACGAATTTGTAGTAGACACACATCCAGCAAATCACATTTCTCCAGAATCAATGTGGCTTTTAGTTGAATATCTTATTCAGAAAAGTGGAAATCACGCAAATTGTAGCGTTGGACTTACCTACCTAGCTCCAAGCATCCATGACCTCTCCAATAGCACCTTGCTTGACTTATATTGCTGGTCGAAGACACTTAATGTGGTCAGTCATCGGTGTATAATCATAAGAGAGTTACTTTGAGCTGATAATACTCAGCAGAAAGTCCATTTTGAAATACCCGTGCTCCATTTGTTTGTTAAATAGGGATGGTTGTCCTCAAAATGTCTGTCTATCGTTCTAACAGATATTTCGATTGATACGCTACCCAGATACATCTGGGTAGCGTATCAATACAGGGAACGGATATTAAAACTGAGGTGGGTTGATGGAGAGCCGCTATTCTTCACAGTTTATTTCAATGTATAAGTACTTATTATTAGTATTCCAATTTTAGTACAATAGTAAAATAAAAATTTTTAAAACAAAAATATATTACTTCTAAATTGTCAGGTGTTACAACAGAATTAAAGACTTGATTCTATGCTCTTCTATACCTAAACATTGGGAGTGTTCGAATTTTAAAACAGTTTTATCATCTGACTTAGTTAAACCTCAAGGAAGAGCAATCATAGATCCACAGGGCACTAACTCGCATTTTTCTAGTGATGATGCACAACAATTTTCATACATTCCTTCCCAAGGCTTCTTTCTATATTTTGGTAAAAAAATCCCTTTCGAAACGTTTACAGAGTGCATGCTTGATTATCAGAAAGATTGCTCCAAATTCCTGGAACCATCCAAAGGGTATTTTATACGCTATGGCAATTCATTCTCTTATTAATGTCACTAATGTGTTTGTTTCGAAAAATGGTAATAAATTTGTGGCAACATCTCTCATTCATGCAGATACCTACTCTGCCGCTTGTCCCGTCAAAGGCTGCATGGCCGCCTACCTTGTCGCTACACTTTGCGCCTTGACAACAGCCGAGAAATACTTATTGAGGCCTTCAAAAAAAGAAATCATTCCATAACTCAAATTTTCAAGCCGTCTTACAATGGCAAATATTGCGAGGTATTTCATGATGCTTGTCGCAGCTACTTTACTTAATTTGTTACCACTTGCTTTTAAAAAAGTGTGCGTTCGCTAAATTCACTAATACTGAAATGTGCTCGAGTCAGGAACAGGAAAATGGTATGGGTGGTGAGTACCTTGGCTGCATAGAAAAAAACATTTGGGGAACACTTTTTACTGTTTTTGATGGCGGTGTATCTAATAGCTTCTCAGAAAATGCAGAAACTCGGCTTTGGCCACATTTTGTCAGGAAAGCTATTACAACTATCCGTTTCCATTCGAATTTTTTCGGAGAATCGCCGCGGCACCTTGCTGTGACAATTGATCAAAGAGGTAACGTATGCACGTTTGCCACTTTTTTCGCTAAAAATAAGAGCGAGATGGCTTATTTCAGTTTTACTTCGAAACAAACAGGCAATAAAGTTGAATTGTTTCTAGTCATTTGTGTTACGAAAAATTTGTTTCATTGCGTGAACAAAATTTTAATTGTAGTTTTCATCTGTTTAGGACTCCTTTGCTGACTATGATTTCTAGTTTCGTAGCCGTAACTAGCCAAAGTACACGAACTTCGGAATGCATACACTCATTACAGACAGGAAGCACCTACTAGAAA
This sequence comes from Cardiosporidium cionae, assembly GCA_015476325.1. Lineage (NCBI taxonomy): Eukaryota > Apicomplexa > Aconoidasida > Nephromycida > Cardiosporidium > Cardiosporidium cionae. The sequence continues at coordinate 13,379 of JADAQX010000506.1, forward strand.
ATTTGGAGCCTTTCTGGGATGATGAAATAAAAAGCTTTTCGTTACCTTTCTATGGCCGGGCGCAGATGCCCAGTGCAAAAAACTTTCAGCTTGTTACCGCAAGTGATAGGAATAGAAGCTACAGCAAAGCAGATATCTATTTAATGTTTGGAAAAATGTCAAAGAATGAGTTCTCTCTGGATTTTCGGCATCCTTTGTCTCTTCTTGATGCTATAGGAGTAGGTGTCGCCGCACTTACTAAAAAGTTTGCTGTCTCTTAATAGCTCCTCATTCAGGAGATTTAATGGTCTATATGTTTCTCACATTTTAATTTGTTTATTTGCAACTACAAGATCGAAATATACTGACTATATTTTGTATTTTTCATTAGCAGTAACTTATGCACTGCCTAAAATAACAGCTGAATATATCTGCTCGCTGAATGGCAACGCCCATATCAAACATAGTTAATCTGAAATGCTCGCATTCATCAAAACTTCTCACATTTCTCTATAAAAGAACAGTTTGAAATGCCTATAGTCTATCTGAATATAATGACTATTAATATAGAACGATTATTTGAAATGTTATATTAACCGTTCGACGAAAACTGTAAAAATGAAAAACATGCTGCTCGTTATTTCGATGTTTTCATTAATAGCGTGAGCTACCACTCCCATTTCTTCGGAAGAAAAGTGAAAACCTTTTTTGGCGCTATTTCACTCCTTTTTGACTTGATTCTGAACCTGCTATAAAAAAATCGTATACGTTTGAAACAATGCAATTTCCTCGAAACGTAAAGATCCTTGGGGAATTTTGTATCGAGCAAATGATAGTACTGGTATTCAACATGTTTTGATGTAGATCTGATACAATTCGAAAGTAACAATCTTTTTGTTTTAGATCTAAGCTTTGCGAAATTAATGAAAATTATATATAATTCATCCTAACACTACTCGAGCTTCTGAAAACACGGAAAAATAAACAAAACGAAGATACAGTAAACTAGCAACGATGTATACAAGCTTCCCCGCAATCGTACAACAGCAGAGAATGGAGGCAATTCTACGCAATAAACTAGTTTAACTGAACATGTTTGCACACAGAGAAAAATAAGATAAACTTGGATTATAATTACTAACAGATATCTTAAATGTAGTTTGCTTTCTTCTTTCGTATACATAGAAAATAAAAGTATAAGATCACCAAGTGAAGTAGAAAGTGTAAATATACACAAATACTTAAAGGAGATTGCTGTTTTCTTTTCTCACAGAGATGAAGTGCAATATAGAATGGCAGAATAAGACAGTTATATTTTTTTCTTAGTGCGCAAGATGCGTAAAATGTATTTGGAAATGTGAATTAGTTTGCAAACTTCTCTTCGACAGAAACAAGTCTAACTATACTTTACGCTGATAAATCCATACGTTGGTAAAACCACATGCATTGTTCTAGAATCATTTAATCTATCACGTGGTCATCTAAGTTAACAGACAAAACAATTAATGTACAATTGGTAAATCAGCATACTGATCCTCGGCTACATAGCTTCTCATGATTACAGGGAGTCTCAATTGCTTTCTGCAAGGGTATGATAAAATACACCTTTTGCACCTACGTTTTAATAAAAATATTTTTTAGGTGTTCATTCAATTACAATGCCGCATAGTTCGTTGATAGTTTGCTTCTGTGTTACTTTCCATTAGCTGCAGAGAACAATTAAAATTTACCTTTTTAACCAGGATTTTATTTTTTTTTCTCCTTTAATAGCATTTTTCATTTTGTTAACAAAAATGCAATTTACCTCGCGAATTATATTTTTTTTGATAAATATTCTCTAATTAGGTAAAAAAGTGTGTTTCTTGCTCCAACTTTAGCTGAATATTGTGGGAAAAAGCAAATATAATTAAAGAATATATCAAATACAAGCTCTCATATTTACGGTATGCTTTAAGCATTTCTTCCATTTCTTGAAAAAATGTTTATCTCTTTGTCATACGTTTTATCCAACAGCGTCTACAAATGTATACGAATGAGGAAAAAAACACTTAATGTAGGAGATTTTTTGGCAAGAAAATCAATGAAAACTAGATAAAATACAGAGCTCAATTTCACTTTGGTAGCATTCTGGTAAAGTAAACGCAATGTAAGACGCTTCGAGACTCTTTCTCTCCATATGTTTCAACATAATGTAAAAATTTTGCTTGTAAATATAGATAAATTCCCAAAGTTGCAGAATACATTTTTTTCATATTTTTGAGGTATGGTCTAATTAATTCCAACACACGGATAGATTTATGAATATAATATTTGCGGACGTTGGAGTATGTCTTGGTAAAATATGGTTACTCAGGTTTTGCTATGACAAAAATTCTATTTTTCTTTAAAAACCATACCTTCAAAACGATAGTATTAGAAAGCCAAAATAGATTAGATTGATTGTCATAATGTTACTTTCAATGGTTCAAATTAAAATTGCATATATTCTGTCTCGTCTACATAAATAAAGTGTGATGTTCAATAAAAACTAACATGCGCCATTGGACTTTAAAAGTTTTCATAGATTCATAATTACTAGGTTTCTACACTTTCCACATACACTAAGTAGTATTCATTCAGGTAATGCTTTGGCATTTTGACCTTTACTCTTATTCCAAAATGTGAGAGTAATCAACATCGATTCCAAGCCAGCATAATATCCGAAGACCACAAACATATTTTAGCTAGTTGATTCTTTTTATTATTATTTTGTAGGGTAAGTTTTAAGAAATGCTTATTGTTCTTTCTTTTTGCGTTTAGTAGATTTCAATTCATATGCATTCTACCTCCCCATAATATGAGACAGCATTTAGAAAATGTGGAAGATTATCTAGGGGTAGAAAACATTATTTCCTTTTTAAATAAGGCAATAAGTAGCGCGAATCCATTGAGTAGTGCGGAAAAGCAAAAACAAGTGACCAATTTTTCTAAAAAAACTTATTGGTGAGGAAATTTTGTGATACGAATTTAGTGAAATATAAAATATCTTAGCTGCTAAAAATTGATCATAATCAAAGTATAGACAAGTTGCGATTTTCCAAAGAAATTGGCAAGTATAATCTATAAGTCAAAAATAAAGTTAACAGCACTGGGGGAACTACAGCTTTTAGGAAATGAAAAAAGAAACAATCCTTAGTTGCACCTACACTTTTTGAGAACAATTTAGTATTTTTAGAATTGATGGAGAAGCGATAGAAGTCTGATTTTGGAGGCATGTAAAGCATTTTTTTTCATTTCTTCATCTCTCCTCTCGTCTTCATTATCATTGCCTTTATCATCTTTGTCGTCATCGTCGTCATCATCGCCATCATCAGCATCGTCATTATCATCGCTTTTGGCAGTGTGACATGTATCATCTTTCATATTCTGAGCAATATTTTCTTTGGTGATGAAATCAGTAGTGCTACTCAAATAGGAATTTTGTTTTATGAATGATGCATTCGCGGAATGCAAATCATCAGAGTTCAAAGAAAGATCCCTTTCGCAAAAGATTTCATAACTTCAGCAAGCTTTCTACTGTAAGGAACACTGCGAGGGGAAACCTACATAAAAAAATGAATAAAGAATCAAAAATTCGATAATTTTAGTAAACGTTTAGTTAATTCGTCCGAATATACACTTTTCAATTTCAATGTGTAGTCTAAAACACGAATGCAAGCTAACCGGTTTGGAAGTATGATGTATAACACTTATTACTAGATATCTGTGGCTATTTCAATTTATTTCAGAATCATAAAAAATCAAACAGTATTTTGTTTATTTACCGGCACATAATTGTATGACTCATAATCATCGTCATATTTTCCGCCTGATTTTTTGTCATCTCCATCCTTTCCGTGATGGTGATGATGATGACCGTGTCCGTGATGGTGATGATGATGACCGTGTCCGTGATGGTGATGATGATGTCCGTGATGGTGATGATGATGTCCGTGGTGATGGCCATGGCCATGTGATCCACCATGTGACAAAGCTCGTGGTTCTTGTTCTTCCGATTGCTCTTCTTCATCATCTTCAAGCATTGAGACTTCATTATTTTCGGGTGTATTTTCCGTTTCTTCCGTTTCTTCCGTTTCCTCTAACTTTCGAGAAATATAGTCATTTGATTTTGAATTGGTTTTCGTCACCTGCAAAATAAATTCAATACATATTGTATAAGATATTAGCTGTTGATAGAACTTTTTATATTTTGTTTCTGATATTTCTTCGAAATTTTTTCGCTAATAATTCTTGTTTGTTCGAAACTTTTTATTGATTATTTTTGTCAACTGTATTGGAATTTTTTTATGGTATACACATGAATTTATTTTGGAAGTAGTAACTTTTTTTACTTTTTCTTCTGCGCCTTTTTCTCTTGCTGCGTGCTGCTCAGAGTTTTGCTTTAGTGATTTTTCTGTTGTACTTTTATTAGACTCATTTCTTAAATTATTTTCTGCCAATAGAATATCAGAATTTTTATTGTCTGTTGGCACTATTTCCAATTCTCCTCCGTTTTTTAAAATTTCTGTTGAATTCTTTGCTTGCAAGAAATTCTCATCAGCACGCAGGGGTATTGCGCAAATGCAAAGTAAAAACAAAATCGACGCAGCCACGCAGGTTTTCATTTTATCATGCTCACAGTTTTTTTCTCTAAAACGAGAGGTCAATGTTAATCAATTCTTCGTACACTTCCTACACGGACACGGAGAGAAAATTTAAAAGGACTTTGAAAAACGGCAAATATCACTATGAGCAACTCAGTAACCAGTTTGCAACTAGTACATTTTTGAATTATTTTTTGAGCATAAATAATAGTCCATATGGGATGAAATAATTATTGAAGGTTCTGAGTGGATAGGAAGTATGTGCCACCGAACTGAAATCCAAATAAATCACTTGCTGTGAGCATGTACGATGGCTTTCTTATTCTTTTAGAAATACGTATGCGTTCGCAATGCGGCACTAGTCAAATTATCCTAGTGTTGTCATGCCCATGAGCCCAAGTGTTTTTACTCTGGCGACATGGAAGTTACTAGGGAAGTTCCCCCCCATGCGTTTTTTCACAGGACCCCGCAAAGAGAATCATATTTTTCTTGATTTTATTTTTTTACATGTTCTGATGGGAATGGATGTAATGTTGGAGCATAAATGTGAAATTTTCTTTTTTGGACTAGAATGTCTTTTCTGCTTGTCTTACTCTCTGCAGCAAATTTTGTAATTTATTGCAAAACATGATACTACTACACTAATGAGATTTATGTAGTGCTAAAAGTTTGATATTATAGCTTTTTATTAACTCAATGTATATTTTCTTAATAAATGTGTCAGTCAAATTAAACGCTAAATGGTGGTGCGGCACATTCATAATTTCTAAATATGTAGAATAGAAGGCAGATTGTATAGTAAAAGCCCAAGCAAAGCATTGAGTCACGTTGTTGAAACCATACAAGTAATCATTTTATCGTATGACGACTATTCAAGCAATACTATTTCATCCATAATCGAGACAAAAAAAGATTGATTTGAAACTAAACATTGCAGCTTTCATAACTTTTTTTAAATCTATAGACGACTCAGCTACCCAGAATTTCCAATGACAAAGAAAAGCCGCAAAGTATGGAATCTACCAAACACCGTGATCTTAACTTTCAAATATCAATGCAATGTCTGTTTTGATCGCTTTTACTGTGACGTGGATCGATCCTTACCAAACTTTTTTCTAGTATCGTCGCATCCGCAGTATTCCTCTATTCTTTTTTATGTGCTCACGATTTTGTGCTTTTTGAGCGGACAAAATGTTTGGATAGACTTTGTCTTCTAAATGAGATATTGAAGTAAATACTATTTGGAGAAAGTAAATGGTATTTTCTGAGCAGCTACGCAGTAATTCAATTAAGTAAAAATCTTAGTGTAGCCGTTTAGCAGATTTTCCTTTTTTCAAGCTAATACATGTGGCACAAATCAATAATTTTATCGATTTTCTGTTCCCCGAATATGAAATGTTTTCCCACTATTATTTTGGGTAGTGCAGCAGCTGAAAATATTTCAAAAAATAGCTGAATATTTAAATTTGCATAAAATCACGTAATAAGCTACGTATGACCTACCTGTAATAAAACAATTTTTCTCAAATGTCAAAGGAAGTGATAGAACTTCCACTCTTTAGTATTTTTTTTTACAACAAATACATCATATCGTGGCCTATTTTCGAATTCAAATTCTATTATCTCAAAGTGTTGTTGAACCCTTTCTGATGCTATTCGAGTAGCAGTTTTTCATGTGGCAACACCAAATGTTTCGAGTTACACAAAATACTTCATAGAATAAGGCTAAAAAGTAATTTTTACTTAATACTCCACCCTAGTTGAAAATGCATCATGGAACTAGGAGGGAAAAATTTTAACAAAAATATCAGCAACTCCGACGTTAAGGATATTGCTATAGTCGATGATATCTGCATATAAGGTTTCTCTTCCATAGCTCTTCTTCTCTTAAGCCATTTTCCCTTCTTACAGCTTTGGTAAAATTGAACTTAAAGGATATTCTAAAAAACAGTATCCAAGCGTTGCACATAAAAAAATTTATCAAATAAAAACCTACTGCAAAAACACATTATGTTAGAAGAGACTAACTTTTAATTTTTAAAGCGATCTAGAGAGTTTCTCAGAATGCACTTCGATAACCGCACTAAAGTATGAGTTGCCATGAAATGTTCAATTTTTAGATGCAAAACACTTCTATTGAAATAAATGTTGTCTATCAAAGATCTTACTGGAATACTGCGAATGCTGAAGAATATGCAAACATCTTTACTAAACAAAACGCTAAAAAGTAGCGTTTGTAAACACAAGTTTTACTAAAAATCGTATTGCTTGATTTCATTAATAAAGATGGATGGTTCATTGATAGTTTTTTCATTTAATATTACACTAGGCATCTCATTCGTTCAAATATGGCAGCTTTCCCAAAAATCTCTGGCATGTACAAAAAGAAAAGCAAATGCAAGGGGGACAAAAATGTTTTTATTTGTTTATTAGCTAAGCAACGTATGGCTCAATTGTTACTCTCAATGCTTCAAATACAATGGAAATGCGCGGCATGTGCTATCATTTTATGAAAGGATAAGGCTAATTTTGGCATCTAACACCGAAAGAGAGCAAATATAATGTATAAGTTTTTTCTATTATCGAAAATGATTACAGTAGCGGACGAAATGAAATATACTCAGCTTATTTTTTTATTGTCAATGAAAAATGCTCTACAGAAGAACTTCACGATGATAAATCAAAGTTAGTTTTTTGCAGATAATCTACTCAGAAAGTAGATTTGTGTTACCTTATCTGCAATCGACATATCACATTCATACACCAAATCAAAATAGAGCGACTGCAAGATCGAAATCAAGCTAGCATAGCGTTCCTTTTACCATGCCTTTATTACCCGCCTTGTTTTTCTCGATTCTGATGTACCAAATACTCTAGGTATACTAAGGAAATTAGCCATTAGTTTCAATTAAAAATATTAGCATTTGAAGTGCCAAGATAATAAGCAGTAGTGGCAACATTGCATATCTAAATTTATAAAATATTAATTATTCGACAACTTTTTCCGTTGTATTTTGGTTCATTTTCACTTACATTCGAGTCATACTGCTTCTTCCTTCATCAAACGAAACCAGAAAATTTTCAAGCATCTACTTCACAATTACGTAAATGCTCTAGTATTTGTGCAAGAAAAAACTTGCAACAGAAACGGCTCTGCTCGGGCGTACGTGAATATGCGTTGTAGCTAGCATTGAAATTCAAGTCAGGAAGTCAGGCTTCAGATGGGCACTGCCACTTTGCTCTGTTGGACTTGTGTACCTTCCTCTCTCTGCTTACAGCTTGCAAATTTGGCAGCAAACTGCATGGCTCCCTGAAGTCTGACAAAAACATAAAAAGAATCACTTTTCTGACGCATCTCACATACACTCAGGAAAAACCTCCGCTTTTGTCCCCTCATTTCAAACGATCGGTAATTTATTGAGCCGAGTATTGTGGACAAATGTATTCCGTTTCTTACGGTCATTTACCGTCTCCTTCCCTCATTTTGTTTATGCAGTTTCTCTTTTCCATCAATAAATGCATGAGCATGGCAAGTGACACCTACGTGACTCGTCAGCTCGACCTTCTTTCTTGATTTATTTTTCCAGCAGGGTAATAAGAAATTCCTTAAGAATCCAAGCCTTTTGAAGCTGAGATTATAGATATTGGCTTGATGTTAAGAAATGAAAACTCGACTAGCTCACAAAGCTTTCTTTGCTTGTTGGCGCTCTTTGTATCCTTATTGCCTGTTGGACTAAATCCTCCTTTTGCGTATGCCTGAAGTGTGTTGGTATCTACTTCCATGCTAAATTTACTCCGCCCCCACTAGTGTTACAGTGCATCGCTCAATCGAATGACTTGCGTTTGTGTGCAAACAGGATGACACAAAGCAAAACATCTTTTTCAAATACTTTGTTTATATGCGGTCCGGCTTATTTGCGCCTGCAGTGCATCTTTCAGTAAATTGACAATTGTTGGCGCCTATTCATTTAGTGAAAGAATGACGACCTCCCTTGATTTAAATAATCCCTTCTCTCCTTGTGAGATGAAGAAGGTAGCTCGACTGGAGTTTGGGGTTCTTGACCCAGATTTTCTGGTAGGTGTCGTACGTAGGATTGCAGCATGCTGGAGTAAACGCTTTCCTATGAAATTTACATTTTTGTACTTTGACTTTATGTTTGTAATGAGTGAGCAATTTGATAGAAGTCATGATGAGAAGTAACTTAGTTATTTGTGCAAGTCAATTTTGGGAATATACATATGTCAATGAACAGTGAAATGCTAATGCTTTAACACTGTAGATAACAGTTGTGCGTTTCCCATTGGCAATGCTTTCTGTATACTTTTTTTCATTAAGAAAATTACCTCATTCTAACTTGGTTGCTGTGTAAGTTGTCCATTATATTTTTAGGTTCAATTATTTTGTACAATACATGTAACACTCTGGTTGATGATTCTTTGGCTGTTGTTTTGGTAGAAAAACCTTTCTGTATGCGAAGTTACGGGAACAGAGTTATATGAAGGCGGTTTAGCTAAATCCAATAGCTTGAATGATACCAGAATGGGGACAACAGATTACCGTGTCATGTGTACGACTTGTAACATGGATGTAAAGATGTGTCCAGGACATTTTGGTCATCTGACTTTGGCCAAGCCTATGTATCACTATGGCTTCTTAAAAATTGTTTTGAAGGTTTTACGTTGCGTCTGCTACGGTTGTAGTCGTCTCTTAGCAAATGCTGATGATCCTAGATTTCGAAATATTACAAAGATAAAGCTGGGTGCAAATCGACTGAAGAAGGTATTTGAAGTTTGCTCAGGAAAGCGACGATGTGAAGGATCGGTCAGTTTTGCTTTTTTTCATTGCATTTTGATCTTATTTTATACGAGTATTGAAGCTTTAGTTTCGATGCGCATTTATTGAATGGAGACACTACATTTTACACTTGCGTTTTACGTATAATACTATATAAAGAATCGTCTGATAGGATCCATTCTATTAACCTCTTGCTAAGGAAATCAAACAAAAAGAAAGATACATCACTGTTTAGAAATGTTGCACCCTAAAATTTTATCCGATGATGCACTTAAATAAATTTCTCCCACATAGATTTCTCCCAAATAAATTTCTCCCAAATAAGTTTCTCCCACATAGATTTCTCCCTCTCCTCTTGTCGTTTAGTCCAAGAAAGATGATGCGGAAAGTGCTCTTCGTGATGGGTGTGGATGTCCACAACCTAAATACATGCGTGATGGTCCTAACATTACCGTACAATTTCAAGATAGTGGAGGAGATTATGACGAAAATCAAGAAGAATCAAAGCGTTTACTTGCAGCAGAGGAAGCCTACTCCATATTAAAGCGGATTTCAGAGTATGAATATCTCTAGGGTTATTTTTTTATAGACTTGAGTGCAGCCATCCTTGTCACTACTTTCTTGTCATGGATATCTTTTGAGGCCTAGAGTTTGTCATTTCTCTTTTTTTATGCTTTCTATGTGGCTTACACGTATGGATGCATCTTGATTATGTGCTAAAACCATAATCGAAATAGTTTCCAGTATCAGACCTCCTTTTGAATATCTTCATTCAATGTTTTGTGTTTCTTGTGGATAGTGAGGATATGAAATTGATGGGTTTTCATCCTTTACGAAGTCGTCCCGCCTGGCTAATTCTCGTTGTTTTTCCCATCTCCCCACCCGCGGTTAGGCCATATGTTCAATTTGGAAGCGATCGGAGTGAGGATGACCTCACATTAAAGCTATTAGACATAGTAAAGATCAATAATCAACTGAAGAGGCAGGAGCAGCAAGGAGCTTCCAATCTTGTTCTTGCAGAAATCTCTCAGTTGCTACAATATCACATAACCACCATGCTGGATAATGATATCCCTGGAGTCCCTGTTGCCACCACACGCTCAAAAAAGCCTATAAAGGTGATAAATGAATCCTTATATAGATATATGCTTGCTCTTCATTATATACGTTAAAAAGGATAGACATGTAAAGTTTCCCCTTTTTTTCTTTTTCGCTAGAGGTTTTGTATAGTCTATTATTGGATCCCGTTGTGGGATGGTTTTTTTCTTTTTCTTTTTCGTGGACTACAGGGGGTTAAAAAATGTATTAACTCTCTCTATGAGACCCTTCGTCCCTCTTTTTGCTTGTGTGGCTAATAAAAGTTATTTTGTTTGATCGTTTGACTTTTTTTTAATTTCCAGATTACAAGGGATATGTTTTTTTTTATATATCATAACTCATTTTAGTTATGAAAACATGGAAATGTATTTGAAAATCAAGAGAAAATATCGTCTTTACTATGCTGTGGGTGATGTTTTTCAATCAAACCTTCTATTGGAATGAATTTTTGTAACAGCGGTGTTTTTTATTCTTCTATTTTTTTAATCGAATGCCTATGGGTTTTAGTAGATTTCTGGAAATAGAAAAATTAACAAATATTTTTTCTTGTGATTCCTATTGGTTGTTGTAGTCTCTTCGAGCTCGCTTAAAAGGAAAAGAGGGGCGATTGCGTGGCAATTTGATGGGAAAACGAGTAGATTTCTCTGCTCGTACGGTCATTACTGGAGATCCAAACATGGCCATTGATGTTATTGGTGTTCCCAAATCTGTGGCTATGACTTTAACTTTTTCTGAAACCGTTACACCCTTGAACTATGACATTATGAAGGTCTGTCTTTGTTAAGTAGATTGAAAGCGTGTCATCGTCAGCGAAATTTACGGTGAAGGAAGGAAAGAGAAGAGAGCAGAAAGAGGATATTCTGTCATTTGAAAGAGAAGAGAGCAGAAAGAGGATACTCTGTCATTTGAAAGAGAAGAGAGAGGATACTCTGTAAGTTTTGTAGTCCCTGTCAAAGTTATTCTACCAATGGAGAGGGTGAGCATTGGAAGCGTGTTTGGATTTTTAGCAATAGTCTAAGAACGGCTATATCTCTACTCGCTGTAAGCCATTGCATAGCAATACATTAAGAGGCCACCAGCCATTCTTTTTCCCATTTTTGTTTTCTCCAGTCGTTTCCATTTGTGGGATATCCTACTATAGGTGTGTGTTTTTGATCTTTTTGAATGTTAGAGACATTCCCATGTGTTCTCTTCTCCTAGCTGTTTGTATGGATATACTTCCAATCTGTTTGGCTCGTCGACATTCTTTTTTTTAGTGAGAAAATTCGTATTCATTTTACGAAATTTAGCCCTCCCCGTTCGATTCTTTTTGCCCTCGTTTAGAGATTATGTTTTTTTATATCTTCTTCTGTAGAAATTGGTGGAAACAGGGCCTCATGTGTGGCCTGGAGCGAAGTATATTACTCGTGATGATGGTACACGTTTTGATTTACGGCATGTCCATCGCACAGCCGAGCAACAATTAGAATATGGTTATCGAGTAGAGCGGCATATGCAGGATGGAGATTACATACTGTTTAATCGCCAGCCTTCTCTCCATAAGATGAGTATAATGGGTCACACCGTCAAAGTATTGCCTTACTCGACGTTTCGCTTAAATTTATCGGTGACTTCACCCTATAATGCAGGTGAGAATAGAGGAGAAGAAAAAATTACTGGCAGATTCCTTGTTTGTTTGGTATTCACTTCTGCACTTTATTACCATGAGATGGTGTGATCGTATCCATCGACTTGTTGGTACCCCTTTTAGCTATTTTTCATCTATTTTAGCTATTTTTCATCTATTCTTCTGGCTAGGAAAAAGCTCTTTAGGGTCTCCATTTCTTCGAATTGAGCATTTTTCTTGTGTATTTTTTTTTGGGGGGGGGGGGAAGCCACACGTATAAGAGGTGTCCTTTGGATGTGTTAATGTGTACACATCTACGATCTGCTGCACTCTCTTTAAGTATATACTGTATGCTCTGCTCTGCAAGCTTTATTTTGTATGAAGACTCTCCATGCCTCGCATTTCCTTCCTCCTTCTCTCTCTCTCTATACATGGCAGCCCCGGCTGCTGCTCCCTCTAATTCTGCTATATATATTTTGTTATTCCCTTGTTAGATTTTGATGGGGATGAGATGAATCTTCATCTTGCACAATCCCACGAGACACGTGCAGAAATCAAGCATCTCATGATGGTTCCAAAGCAAATCGTTTCTCCTCAAGGAAATAAACCCGTCATGGGAATTGTACAAGTAAGGAAGGCGTGTGTTTTGTTATATTTTTCACTCTATAGTTTTCATTGCAGGGAACAAAGAATTGAAATTGATAAAATCTCGTCTTGTTCCCCTCGTTTTATCGATTGTATTCATGGCCTAGGTGAGAGAGATGAATCTTATAGCGTGATGCTCTGCGTATGTAAAAAGTATAGGAAGTGATGACCCATTAAATTTCATGGCGAGGAGGGTCTCTCTCTAAAGTATAAGGGGTCGATTTTGGATAGAGAGAGAGTTTGAAATATTCCTGTAGACATTCCATTGTATTTAAAGAGAAGTGTTTGGATATATATATAGAGAGAGAGAGAGAGAGTTTGAAATATTCCTGTAGACATTCCATTGTATTTAAAGAGAAGTGTTTATTTTATTTTTGGATGTAAACACACCCTGTAAAAATGCCACACTCCCTTGTGAGGCATGGCTTACCCAAATCCTTATCCAATCCAGATAGAACTAACAAAGGTATCCCAATGGATCGATTATGTGTTTTGTTTGCCTATTTTTTCCTTACAGGATGCTCTTTTAGGCATCAGTAAGTTTACATCACGTGGCATCTTCCTCAAGCGTGATGTGGTCATGGATCTCCTCATGTGGGTACCTTATTGGGATGGAAATATACCAAAGCCTGCTATCCTGTATCCTGAACCACGATGGACAGGAAAGCAAATCATATCGGTTTTGCTCAACTTTGATCAAACGCAGAGTTCTTCCAGAGTAAAGATAAATCTTCAAAGAGATGCTGGAATTGCACGATTTAATGAGGAATCTTATTGCTATGAAACGGATTCCAAGGTAATTTTGAAGAGTGTGTCAATCGCTTCCTGGTTCTGTATATTTTTGGTAGAATGAAACAAAAGAGAGTCTCTTAATGATGAGATTATTTGAATCTTTTATAGTGTTGGAGTGTGTTTCACAAGGTTTTGTTATCCATAGGTAGATTGTAATTCCCATTTTCTGATAAAATGCATAGGAATGTGTGGCGGGTGGTGTGTAATCAGGTTATAATTCATCGTGGTGAACATTTGGCTGGAATCATTTGTAAGAGGACCGTCGGTTCTTCGAGTGGCTCGTTGATTCATGTTCTCTGGCATGAAGCAGGGCCTGAAAGAGTCAAAGATTTCCTCTCTGCTGTTCAGAAAGTACGTCATTCTCTATAGATTATCACACCTCGTGTAGACAATGCAAAATTCTATGGAATGTAATAACGATTTTAAAGCTTATTTTTGATTAGGAAGGCATAGGAACGTAAGCCTGCGTTTGCCCCTTCTCTCTCTCTGAAATTTTAAGTGGGAGAGCGTCACGCCTGCTGCTGTTCTGCGTGTGTCTATATTTCCCCCCCCCCCTCTCTATAGGAGAGTGTGTGGATGTGTCTTATATCTATTTATTTTTGAGAGGAAGAGAACCGTGTACTCTATCCATTTCTTTTCTCTTAATCATAAACTCGTATTTTCCAAACCAGTTTCACTACTTTTATACATGAATTTATGTGTGTAGGTGATAAACAATTGGTTAATCGTGAGCGGTTTCAGTGTTGGATGCAGTGATATCATTGCGAATGATACTACATTGAAGAAGGTAGCAGAAACGTTGGAAAAATCAAAACAAGAGGTTCAAAAGCTTGTTCAGCAGGCACAGAAGGGAAAATTGGAATGCCAGCCTGGAAAATCCTTACTGGAATCCTTCGAATCGAGGGTCAACAAGGAGCTCAATGAAGCACGTGAGCTCTCAGGGAAGCTTGCATCGGAGAGTTTGGATGATCGGAATAATATTATGGCCATGGTAAAGAGATACACTTTCTTGAAGTCCTCCTTTGGTGGAAAAAAATGTATTTTGGGTGATTTTTGCACTGCTATGAATGCTTCTCCTATGCCTATCTCTATACTTTTTGTAGCCAATCTTCATCTATTTCATCTCTTAAAATTCATTTTTCTTTATGCCCACGGAAGGGGAAGAAAATATGCCCTCTCTCTCCTCCCCTTTTTATAGACATTTTCATTTCACTCCTTCAGGTCAATGCAGGCTCCAAAGGCTCCACAATCAATATCTCCCAAATTATTTCCTGCGTTGGACAACAAAACGTTGAAGGTAAACGAATTCCTTTTGGATTCTCTCACAGATCTTTACCACATTTTATCAAGCATGATTATGGTCCTGAAAGTCGTGGATTCGTTTCAAATTCTTATTTGTCTGGGCTTACTCCTCAAGAGATGTTTTTTCATGCTATGGGAGGACGTGAAGGAATTATTGACACGGCCTGCAAAACTTCTGAAACGGGGTGCGTTTCTATTTGAAATAGAGTGCATCCTTTTGATTTACTTTGAATTGCCAATATAATTTTTGAATCTCTCGAAACAAATTACTAATTTGTTTTCTTTCTTATGCCAATTCTTGCTCTGTTTCTCTACGCCTCCTTTTATATTTTTTTCATCATTTAAAAGAATAGATTTGCATATCCTGCTGTTGATATTTAAATAGGGTATCCCTTCTTTTGCAGATATATCCAACGTCGTCTCATCAAAGCAATGGAAGATGTACTCGTATCGTATGATCGCACGGTTCGAAATTCTTTGGGAGATGTGCTACAATTTCTTTATGGAGAGGATGCTATGAATGCAGAATTCGTCGAAGATCAAGTCTTAGATATTATGTGGCTTGATAATAATCGCTTTGATCGAATTTACAAACACAATTTTATCGATGAGAGCTATGGTAGCAATTGGATTCTAGACTCGAAGATTCGTTCCAACATCATGATGGATTACAAACAGCAGGTGGGTCATCGTGTGTTACTTTTTTTTATAGATTTTACTATCGATTTCATTGGGAAGTTGACAGAGAGGGAGATTTTTTTGCCCCTATTTTTAGTCCATTCTTGAAGAGGAATACACCAAACTCAAGTCATTGAAGGAAAGGATTTGTAAGGAAGTTTTTCCTGATGGAAATCTGAAGCAGCATATGCCTGTCAATATGCATCGGTTGCTGGAATTCTCGCTGGCGCAATTTCCGGCCACAGATACAGTGAGATTTTGTTTAGCCACGTTTTGTGTAGCACAAAGATTTTTCTATCTTTCTAGCTGTTTTCCACTCTGGGTGTATGTTTTGGATGTCTATTTATTATATAATGGAATGCTTCTTCTTTTACTTGTAAAGGAGCGGAAAAAATTGAACCCAGTGGATATAGCTGTCCGTGTCAACCAATTGATTGACGAAAAGATGCGAATTGTAACCTCTACAAAGGAAGATGACATTATTTCTGCCAATGTGGATGAAAATGCAAAACTTTTGATTTCATCACACTTACGTTCTATACTAAACTCGAGATTTTTGATGGAACATGAACGGATGGGTGAAAGTGCTCTTGAGTGGCTCTTTGGAGAAGTGGAAAGGCAATTTAATAGGGCTTTGGCTCATCCTGGAGAATGCGTTGGTGCAATTGCTGCACAATCTATTGGAGAACCCGCCACACAGATGACTCTCAATACTTTCCATTTTGCAGGTTTGTTCTATTTTGAGTGCGTTTTCCTTTAACTTAAGGATATCCTACAGTGTTTCTTTTCTATCAGAAGATCCTGAAGCGTTTGTTAGCCGTGAGTGAATTTTTAGGATACTTATACTAGGTAAAACATCTCTAAGTTTGAAGTGATTTGAGTGTGTGATTGTTTGGGTAAGATCTCTTTAAGATTTAAATCCTCGAATGGCACAGGCTATTGTTAGACACGTGTCTGAACAGCAAAGATTTTACATCCTTTTCATTCTTTGCTTACTATTTCTAATCCCTATAGGTGTGGGTTCGAAGAATGTCACGCTGGGTGTTCCTCGATTGAGAGAATTGATTAATATGGCAAAAAATGTTAAAACACCCTCTCTCACCGTCTACTTAGACGAGAAAATTGCAAATGATCAAGAGAGTGCCAAAGATGTTCAAACCCAGCTGGAACACACCACACTGGACAAAGTAACTGCCTATGCTCAAATTTTCTATGATCCTGATCCAGAAATGACGATTGTTGAGGAGGTAATACATTTGCTTACTTGCTCTCCTGTGGGTGTACTGTTCATCCCACTGTGTCATGGGTTGAGGCAGAATACGTACCTATAAATATCTCTCTTATTTTTGCTCCTGAAGGATCAAGAATTAGTTTCTGACTACTATGCCTTCCCTGATGAAGAAGGGATGCCCCGAAATCTTGGACCATGGCTACTACGTATTGTTCTAACTAACAAAATGATGACAGAGAAAAAATTGACAATGAAAGAGGTTTGTTTCAGTCACTAGTTTTTCATGTTTTTAGTTGTTTTTGTACTGTAATTTCGTGCGTATATGTTTTTTTCTTAATTCAGATTGGTGAGCGGCTGTATCAAGAATTTTCAAATGATGAACTGGATTGCATTTGGACGGATGATAATTCTAAGGATTTAGTCCTTCGAGTAAGCTTTAGTATTATAGTGTTTGCAGTTCCTATGCAGTCTCCTTGTTGGGAATATACTAGGGTGTCTTAAAATCGCTTTCTCTATCCTATTTGCTCAATTTCTATTTCCTGCAGATACGTGTGAAGCATCCGGATTCTCGGCAGAAAGATTCGATCGAAGGAGAAGAGATAGAAGCTGAAGATAAATTTCTTCAAGTTCTCATGGGCCAATGCCTTGCTAATATCACATTTCGTGGTATCTCAAATATCTCAAAAGTTTATATGCGCGAGGAAGGTCGTAGAACGTGAGTTTCTGTGTCTGTTTCTTCTCTGTTGGTTTACTTATGTGTGAATGTTGACATGTTTTAGCCGCTAGAGTTGTGTTACATCTTCTCTAATGGAATCCCTTTAGCAGTGGTCACGATTGGATGTTTTGTAGTTCAATGAAAGGGTGTCAAAAACTATCTATTCTTGATGTTGTTGCATGCTGCTTCTTTCACAGATACAATGAGAGCACAGGAAAATTTGGACGTATGAATAACTGGGTCTTAGATACCGATGGATGTAATTTAGAAGGTGTTCTTCCTATGCCGTTTGTTGATGCTACACGCACAACGTCGAATAGTATGACAGAAATCTTCAAAATATTAGGAATCGAAGCCGTTCGTCGGGCTCTTTTACGAGAACTTCGAACGGTTATATCGTTTGATGGTTCCTATGTAAACTATCGGCATCTGGCTATTTTATGCGACACTATGACTCAGAAAGGGCATCTCACTCCCATCACTCGCCATGGTATAAATCGTATTGATCGCGGCCCGTTGATGAAATGCAGCTTTGAGGAAACTGTAGAAATTCTTTTAGATGCCGCTGCTTTTGCTGAAACGGACCCTCTGCGTGGTGTAACAGAGAACGTCATGCTTGGACAACTAGCCCCTTTTGGAACGGGTGATTTCGACCTTCTTATTGATGAAGACAAATTAAAGGATGCTAATCAAAATCTTGACAGTATACAAGATCTTGCGATGGAACCCTTTACAAGTCCCGAGACAGGCCAATTAGTGACTCCAGATGGTCCCCAAACGCCTGCTCCTTTATCCACAATTATGTCACCTGTGCCCTTCTCTCCTATGTATGCCACGACCATTTCCATTGTCTCTCCTCAATATCAGCAAGCAGGGTCAAGCAATCAGCAAGGAAGGTTTGAAAAGAGCCCTCAAGGAGCCCCAATGAATCCGATGTCTCCAATGGAATTTGATACATCAAAGCTCGGTGGAAAATTTTCACCTGTGGATGTTGGGCCAGTTTCCCCTACGTGTATGAGTCCCTCTTCTCCTATTGGAGATTTGCCTATAGAATCTTACGCCTATGGGTCTGAAAATCCTCTAAGCCCTATTTCTGCTCTTTCACGTGATGTGTTCTCTCCGGTTCCATACTCTCCTGGGCCTGTATTTGCTAATAAGTCTCCCTTGATGCATTCTCCAACCGTACATTCTTCTGGAGGTATTGGAAATATAGACAACTCTGGACCTTTTCGACCTCCATATTCTCCTGTAAGTCCACCCTATTCACCTAATTCCACCTCATACTCGCCATCTAGTCCGACCCTCCCGCAGTATAAACCTGACAAAAGAAGTTCACTTCGAGATACTTCTCCCGGGTTTGCAGCCAACACAACACCTAGATATTCTCCTTCATCACCTGTATATTCTCCTGTCTACTCTCCACAAGCCTTCCAAGTACAAAATGTTGGCTTTTCTCCTACCAGCGCTGGCCTTTCTATTACTTCTCCTCGCTATTCTCCTACCTCCCCCGTCTATGCCCCACATTCTCCTGTATTTACAGGACCATCTTCACCGAGTGAGTTAAATTTTAAGGTTTACTACCTGAGAACTAGTGTACCTTGAATTCACTTTTATTTCTTGTTTCTATTTGGCAGGTTTTAACGTTCAATCACCCCAATATTCTCCAACTGTCCCATCATGCGATATTTTTTCTCCTGTATACAACGCTACGGTGGATGATGCTAAGAGATACTCTCCTTCATCTCCTTTGATTGATGGTATGTCTCTGCTTGTGTGTGCTCTTACTGCTGCACTTTTTTTCGGGTGTAAATCTTCTTTTATTGGATGTTTTCTTTGTACTTCGGAATTCAAATTTTGATTGAATTACATTTTTTTAGATCCCTATTCCAGCGAACCGATAGAAATTGATCTGTCCATATTCGAAGCACCGCCGCCAGCTGAAAATGATGATGCATCTTTGACTACGCCGTCATCAACTATATTTGAATCCAGCCATGGTGGCCGTTAAGAGTAATTCTGCAAATCACAGGATTATCAATCATTCTACTTCACTAATTTTCGGAGACATTGTGTCTACATTTTTTTAATTGAACTTACGTGGTGTAATCTTCAGTCGCTATGTTTTTCTTTTATATTTAACGTTACAACTAGAAGACTACAGAAAGTCTGCTTAACATCCTGTATGTATTTTCTCCTGAATGTAAGTTACGATCGTTTTAGGAGGGCTTTGAATTAGATAAAGTAAAATTGGTTTCTTTTAAGAACTTGGATTTTGCAGGAATGGCGCATGTTTTGTTTGAACCATTCTCTGTTACCGTAGAAAACGACTTATGGTTTGTAACAAAATTACTTTGTCAATTGATGTGGAGTTGTAATTATTCTTCGTCGTTTGGATTGAGAATTGCTGTTTCTTGAAAAGTTAGCTGTGAACATATGCTTTGGATAAAAAGTGTTAGCACAAGGAATAGGAATAGCTCAGCTGTCCATATGCGCAGCTACTGTTATTTTTTAGTAAATTAAATTCGTTTTAGTGAAATCTTGTGATCCTACCGTTTTTTATAGCTATAATCAGTTATTCCAATGAAGTATAGCTTTTTCTTGCCAGCTATATCTTTTAAACAATGCATATATACATGCCAGTATTGTATTTTCGCGATTACATCGATACGTCGCTCAATTTTAATTATGAATACTTACATTGTTCGAAAAAATGAATGCTACCATGATGTGGACTTCGTTTTAAGTTACTTGGTAATATCTCGAAACGGCTAAAGAGTTAGAAATATTTAATAGAATTGTAGGATGCTTTTAGTAAAAAGTGGAATGATAAACTTGTGCCTGCTGTGCACTTTGGTTGTAAGCATTCTTGGACTAACCAAATGATTATCCTACTTTGGTCTTTACGTAGGTGTGTTGTAAGGAGCATAGTATTGTCATCTTTTGAAAACATCGGGATTACTTGAAGTGCTTTGTTTTTGTTGAAGAATTGCGAAAAGACATGAGCTGATACGTTAATTTACAATACTATGAAATTTTGTAAATAGATTGCCTAGTTTAAATTTCAATTTTTACTTTCATAAACTCACATAATTCTCTTGTTTTATTCATCTCTTCTGGTCAAGTTACTTGCGTTTATATTTTGTTTTCTTTACATATTGTTTTATGATGGAAAGAATACGATTTTTAGGAAAGAGATTTCCTTTAATAGTACTTGGATATAGTTGAGGGTTACTCAATTTTGCTCTCTTGAAGCATATAAGTTTGCATATCAAAAGAGAGACAAACAGACTTGGATTATTGTTAGGTTCAATATAAGTTAACACTTTCGGAAGATTTACTCCCTTATCCAGCTCGGTTACGTAAAAAAAATTATGTATTATCATTGTTACCATGCGCACAGAATACTTTAAAGAAATGCGGCAATTTTTTAATGTTTCGTTAATCATCGACCTTTCGTACTAGTGATGAAATGCTAACACTGAGTTC
Organism: Cardiosporidium cionae; assembly: GCA_015476325.1. Classification (NCBI taxonomy): domain Eukaryota; phylum Apicomplexa; class Aconoidasida; order Nephromycida; genus Cardiosporidium; species Cardiosporidium cionae. The sequence goes on from JADAQX010000506.1 coordinate 34,328, forward strand.
ACTTGTTATCATCAAATTAGAATCAAACTCGCCTTTTAGTTACTTGCAGTGGCGCATTGCTAACTTGACTGCTGCGGCCAATGGAATCACTGAAGGTAAAGTAAATCTTTAAGCAAGACGTAGATTTGTGATAACAAAAATTCCTTCTCCATAAGCAATTACAGGAAAGCGAGAATCAAAAGGGAAAATTATGAACCAGTGGCCGTATAAAGTAAAGCGATACGCTTGTGGCAAAGTGGTCCGGTCTGTCTACGAAATGTCCTGCGGTGTATACTTCACAGCTCAAGACTCTTAAAGCGATACACTAAAAACGTTGGGGAAGCCCCCACTATATTTTTTTCTGCAAATTTTGAGCGAGAGAATGCGGATTTGCCACCTTGCTGCTTGCTTGTCCCCCGTTATCCCGTCAGTGAGCAACTTTTTCTCTTAGCACCGAAAGGGATTATGCGGACCTTATTTTCATGGAAATTGGCACGTAAGCCGAAACAAAAGTTAGAGGGGAGGAAGTTAACCTCTCCGTCTTACTCTGTTCGAAGCCCCCATCCCTCCGACGTGCACCCTCGTATCAATCGAGAGAGCTAGAAAGGATCGACTAGGCAAATAGCACCGTTTCCTTTAAGGCGCATTCAAGTCGTTCCCGTTCGTTTTCGTTCCACCTCGCTGGTAGCATTTTTTTCTCGTACTTTACGCAATCAGTCGTGGTAGTATAAGTAGCCTTTCATAAAGAACCATAATCGTGAAATTTTCTCAAATTGCACACGGCAATCTGGTAGCTTTAACATCACTTGAACTTCTATCTTCGTGTTTGCCATGGCTTGTGCAAGTATGACATTTCTTTTTCTAAAAATCGCCGATTATAGACAAGCGATAAGTAAATTCTCTTCGCTTTTACTCTTGCTGTTTCTGTTTCTAAGTTAACTATATAATCAGTTGAGATGAGAGCCGTTTCCATTTGATCTAGTGTAAGCAAGTGATGTTCAACCTCTGCACCAACTGATACAATCATGTTAATACGGCAGAGTTGTGCCGAAATGCCTGCTTTGTAATTCAAAATAGGTTCTTAAAAGTAACAGTCTGCGTTGCAGGAAAATGACTATTGCAAATTGAAAAAACAGTGCCAGTAATACATTTTCGGTATTTCTCGCATCTCAAGAAGATGCACGTTACATTTAAATATTTCAACCAAGAAAATTTGTCTTTAGCGAAGGCAGTAAGGAATTTTAGTTTGTCTTCGAAAATAATAAAATTGACTTAAAATAATGATATTAAATTACAAAGCCATTGATATTACAGACTGCGTGCATTTATTTTCCTAACAAAGGAAGACCTCAAATTGCATCTTTTGTGCTACCGGAATTGCATGTCTGTTTAATTATGTTTTTAGACAAATTCGGTTACAGCTGCTTAATCAATCCCTTAATATTGCGAAATATCTTACTCTTTATATATTCCACCAGGAATTTTGTACTGAATAGAATGATGATAAAAATATTCCATGGACATAGCAGCCACTTTGCTGGAATGGACATTCTCGAAAATTTCCTTCACTCTCCAGCAAACCTGTAATAGTGGTATCGCGGCAGCGAAGAGTACCGGCTTTATTTTATTTTTATTTCATTATTACTCTCCTTGATCGTAATTACTCTTTTAGTACTTAGTTATTTTTCCTAAACTAATTAAGTCGACAACCCGCAGCTTTCCCCCGAAGGATATTGTAGTAAACATACGAAACGATTTAAGACTATCGAGCGGCGCAGCATTACAGCATTTGAAAATGCCGGACTTTCTTCCTATATTATTCCCGAGATGCACTAAATTTACTTCCTTGAAGAAAAGAAAAAAATACTAATTAAAATTCAGATTCTACATCCCGCTCGTTTCTTGCAGCGTAGATGAATGAAGGAGTGAATTATTTTTTCCCTTTCTTTAATCACCTCCGCAGTCAGTAATTATCAGAGCGCACAGTAAATTGTATTTTCTGTGTAAAGAATTATAGAGCACACCCTTCTTGCTAACTAAATAGAAGTAGACTATTTAACGTAATATTGCATAAAAGAATTATAATCAGCCGAAGTCAATAGAATACGACTTGCAGAGGGTGGCTAACTTTAGTAAAAACAGTTTACACATAAGAAACCACATTCACACTTTGTCCGCACTTACTTGCACGTAAATGTACTTTTAAATGTTTAATTATTTCTTCGTCATTAATTAGCTTTATAAGTTAAAAGCAAATGCGTTTAGAAGATCGTGGCACCACGATTCAGACTTGTTTCTTTGATGTTCTTAAAGTTTGTTGAAGAAGTTACATCATGCACTGCGGCAAGTGGGATTCACCTGACGTTACTATTGGTGTTTCCATTATACTTACAAACATGTGAGATATTAGTACTAATGCAAAATAAGAGGGTTGCTTTTCCATACTTCTGGCTGACATTCTTGTCTCATCCTTTTTATAATATAGCTCAAAACAATGAAAAAGTAGCTTATAAAAATATTTGACAATGCAGTTAAAAAATGATGAGGTATGGCATTTGAAATGTAGGGTTATTATCATTCTAAAAAGCAGGCTATATTTACTGAATGTCTATAAAGGAGTATTAAAAAATAGGGAATTTTTGATCTTCTCACGAATTAATGCATACAGGAATTTCTGCATCCGAATGACGCTTATTAATTTGTTACGGAACCGCCTGTGTCGAAATGCTTTTTGAGTATGATATAGCAACCTAAAAAGCAAGTGGCGAAAAAGCTGAATGAAGTGTTAAACTTTGAATGATTCTTACATTTTGAAAATAGATTAGAAATACGCATAATCAAGAGCACAGGAAAGATATTACTTTAAAAAGAAATAATACACTCAATAGAAAAATATTAGTAAATAAACTTTCCCAACAATAATAATGGCGACTGACAATAGAAGAATTAGAAAATGAACAAAAGCACAGTATTTTTTAGGATTGGCGATGATATGAGAATATTGCAGCGGCAAAGCATATTTAAAAAGAGGCAGCAGAA